>JAOTQG010025636.1:0-15485 GCA_025631175.1 Iris virginica
ACACGAGACGAGCAAGGTTCCCGTTTGAATCAACTCGTGTAAATATACACGAGATGAAATGTGGCATCTCGTGTATATTTACACGAGACGGGCAAGGGCAGCGTTGGAATTTTTTAGTTTCATGTATATAAAGTTCCCTGTATTTAGAATTTACCACTTATCATTGTTGACTGTACACGTGACCAATACATTCAAATTTGGAGTATTCTATCTCACGCATCATTCTTCTTCTTCATTTATTCTGGACTGCTTCTTGTTCTTCCGACTCTCTATATTTCGGTACTTGTTTCTCTGTTCATTCCAACATCAATTTTTTTTCCTAATGAAACCCCCCCTCGAATTCTACTTCATCTACAATTTTTATCAGCCATGTATCTTCTTGAAAATTTTCATTTAAGTTTCAAATTTACTTCATTTGCAATAATAATAAATGAAGACCAATAAAAGAATATTCATGTTGGGTTTGAAGTTTTAACGCCCAATTGATTTTAATTCTGAGATGTTAGAGGAAGATAACACTCCTCCTCCTAAAGCCGAAGGTGGATTATTTCTACTGAACTCTGAGATAGAGGAGACTTTAAAGAGATTTTGTAAAGGAAGAAGGTCTTCGAGAAAATGCAAAGTATCAACTCAATCTGAACACTTTTTCGGACGACGAAGGTGAAATCTCGCAGGATGAAAATCTTCAGCAAACTGTTTTGAATATGTTGAGGAAGATCTTCCGACATACCTCAATTAAGCTGTAATCTAAGTTTTGCAATAGGTTTAGGTTAGTGTTTTGAAGTTTTCTTTCAATCTATGACTTATAATTGCCATAGTCCGACTTTTGCAAAAGATTTTAGTTAATGTTTTTCAAATCGATCTATTTTAATTTTTCTAGTATTTGTTTCTGCCGGAGGTTTTTTGCGCCCTCAGCCTGTGTTTTGATTTTTATAGTGCCCGAACGAAAAATATCTAATGAGCAATAACTTGCAATTTTTTTGTGCAAAAAATACTAGTGGATTGATTCAATTGAAGCTTCATTGGTGTTAAATCCATGATCAGTTATTTCATCCATCTAGTGAGCGTAACAAGTAAAGGTTAAGCATGTAGTGTTCGTTGAAGCCTCTGCTTTGAGTTTTGGGTTTAATGTTTGGGATCTTGTAAGTTGTGTTGTTTGTTTGGGCCCGTGATGCCGTTTCGTATTGGCTCTTGGGTTGCGATGGAAGGTCCTTCATGTTGCATGTTGTAATTTGTGGTTTTCAAAGCAGAGCCTTTTGGCTGCAGCTATTAGATGCTAGCAGTCTCATTATGCTCAAGTAATCTGCTTGATGTATCCCTTCTCCAGGCTTCCTTTAGTCCTGTTAAGGCAATAATGCATGCAATTTGCATTTTTTTTCTTTTTGTCCCCCTCTCCCCTCTTTCTTTTCATTAAAAGTGTGTTCAACATGCATAGTGTTTAAAATTCATGTTTCATTCTTTTGAAATTAGTTGGATTTTTTATTGTTTTCTCTTTCATTGTAGTCGACAAAATTAAGCTTGGTACTGGTCATAGCAGTTGGTCTTTTGTTTTTATTGTGACGCAACCACCAATTTCTTTGTTTTGAACATATCACTGTGAGCTTATCAAAGTTGCTCGTCAATCTGCAAAGTACTCGCAAATGCATCATTCCAAGCTTAACGGTTGCAAACCATGTCAAAACACACATGACTAAGAATGCATTATCTGAATCAAGAAAAAAAAAACAATTACTTGGATGAATCAATAACCAATAACTTAAAATGGATAAACTTATAATGATTCGACAATATTTCTTAACTCAAATGACTAACAACATATTTCACTAATGTTACCTCACACTTAAATTGAAGGGGAAGTCTTCATTCCCTTTCAA
The DNA here is from genome assembly GCA_025631175.1 of Iris virginica. Taxonomy (NCBI): domain Eukaryota; kingdom Viridiplantae; phylum Streptophyta; class Magnoliopsida; order Asparagales; family Iridaceae; genus Iris; species Iris virginica. The sequence continues at coordinate 1,875 of JAOTQG010025636.1, forward strand.
GTACCGCCTTCTTAATATGTGGAATTCGATACTTGTTAGATCCTCTAACTTTCATTATCTCTACCATACACTTTTAAATTTGTAAAGTCAAGAAGACTCGATTGGACTTGCTCATTGAGAATCTTATATGACCGAACAACAGCTGCAACAAGCTCATCAGCAGTTCTTGGACATTCTTTATCTGTAATGATTGGATAGCACTGAAATATCCCAAATCCAATACATTCATGATATCACTCAAATATTCCTATATTATTGTGCTATTTTTATGATTATTTTGGCTTAATTCCATATGATTTTATGTTTGGTATGGTTAGTTTGTGTATTTCGGAAATGACGAGCTATTTATGCCAAAGTATGAGAAAATGTACAGTTTAGGAGCTAAAAAGGACCAGTTTGGAAAATATTAAAGTTCAAGGACTGGAGCAGAAAAGCTGACAGAAGAATTCGACCAGAGCCAACAGAGAGTAGGTCACGGCCGTGCCACTTTAGGTCAAGATTAGACCTGTCAATTTGCTATCCATTAACTCATTTTAACCCGCTTTAACCTGCTAAACAGCTTAACCTGTTACAACCCATTTAATTAAAATTTTCAGTAGTAGAATGTATAAAAAAAAAATTTTTTTTTTGCAAAAGAGTATTCAAATGTTAATTCGAATTTAACTTAACCCATTTATTATACAATTGAGTTGATCGATTAATGAAATGGGTTATAATAGGTTGAACCCATTACAACCTGTTAATTATTATAATTCAACCCATTACAACCCATTTGACCCAAATTGACAGGCTTAGTCATGATCATGCCAAGGCTATTATGGGAAAATTATTTTTTAATGATTTACGAGTTTTTCTAGGTATTCAGTAGGGCATATGGGCAGTCCTATATAAGGAACTGTTCCAACAGTTTTTAGGTCATCTTGGCATTCTTACGTATTAGACTATTATTATTATATTCCAAGATATTATGAGACCCTAATCCATTCTTATAGGGATTGAAGGTAAACCTTAATTATTGTTCCTGTCTATAAAATAATTTTTTCTATTCAATTGATGTTCTCGTCAGTATTCTTGATTGGATTAATAGTCTTATTTTATTAGTTTGTAGTGGCAATGCACTATGGTAAGATCTGTTTTAAGTTGTGTATGAATCCATAAAAAGGAGATTACATAAGCTTGATCAAGAAGGAGTAACAAGTGTTGTAATGTTTAACTAGCATATAGCATGCGTTAGGATTGCTTCAGTTCATATGTGTTTAAAGGGTTTCTGTTCCTCGTAAGTGACCTTTAGTGCCTAGCAATATCGGAGACACGAACAATATATCATCTTAATGGAGATCTAATATACTGTTGTTTAAAAGTAATCACGAGAATAGCAATTGATGTCTAGAGATAAAGAAAATGAATAATAATTAATGGTGAACTCCATGAACTTAGATTTCTCACAACTATTGCTTTTACCAAATGGAACTACTAGAAGTAATCTAAATCAACTATTATTTGTGCTAATTACTTATTTTAAGTCTTTAACGGATTGACATCCTTCTTACAATTAGCTATATTAATTTTGTTAATAATAGAAGTAAGTATGCTATTCTTATTTTTATTCTTTTTTAGCACCTACGACAGTGCGATCAAAAAGTGGCGTTGTTACCGGGAACTTGTTAATTCATGTATATTAGCCAAGAAAGTAGTAATTTAATTCAGGTAGTTTGATAATCTAGTTAATTTATTTCGTTTTAGTTTATTTAGTTAGTTATAGTTTATTTATTCTCTTTCGTTTCGGTTTATTTGTTAGAATTTGCTTTAGTAGTTCTTTTAATAGTTTATTTAGTCAGTTGATGCAAGGTCGTCGTTCTTTACATTTACAGTCTGTAGAACCTATTGATAACATTCACAGACTTAAGAAAAATAGAAGAGTAGAACATATTTCTTTCGGAATGGAAAATATAATAGTACAACCAAGAAAAATGAAGGACTTCTTTAGTCCTGTAATTGAAGGATCGCTATCCTGTTTAGTTTTACCTACACAAGGAAGAGAATATGATCTGAAGAACACCCATTATAATATGATCCATTCGTTTCATGGTATGGCTAATGAAAATTCACTCGCATTTATGAGAGATTTTGTGAACACACTGAATAATATCACATTAAAAGGATTAACGGAAGATCAATTAAAAATGAGATGTTTTAATACACCTTAAAAGACACCGCAAAAATATGATTTATATCTTTAAGCCCAGGAAAATTTAGAACATATAAGGATGTTTATGATGAATTCGTATTTAAATATTATTTTCATGATAAGACTGCTACATTGAGGTCAAAAATAGTAAAATTCACATGCCAGGTGAAGCTTTTAATGAAGCTTGAGATCGATTTAAAGTGCTATTGATATAATATCCACATCATAGTTTATTATCTGAAATTATTAATCAATCTTTTTATGGTGGACTGATGCAAAATAGCCAGACTATGGTTGATAGTGCAGCAGGTGGATCAATTGGAGAAAAGACTGTCGAGAAAACTCGACATATCTTCGAGATGTTGGGAAAAAATTCTCAACATAGAAGTTCAAGAGGAAAACAAAAAAGTATTTATGAATTAAATGTTAAAATTGAACTTGCTAAACAGGTTTCTGACTTAACCTCACAAATAAAAGCTGTTAACACTATGCTTACCGAAATGAAGGCACCATTACAAGAAACTTGTGCTTTATGTGGATTAAATTCTTACACAACTAATGTATGTCCTTTTAGAGAGTTAACGCAGCAACATGTACAAGCAATTAACAACTTTAATAGGCAGCAAAATAGTGAATTTCAGTACCAACAGTGAATTTAAACATCAAAATCTTTCATATGGTAACCAAAGCAACGTTTTGAATCCGATTCTGCCAAATGATGCACAACAGCAATAACAAAAGAAATCAGAGGCATTAGAGAAATTTATTCAAGCCTCCCAAGAAATCTAGCAGGCAAATGAGCAGAGATTTGTGAAATAAGAAGCTTCTATAAGGAAGATTGAAACTCAAGTAGGACAAATAGCCGAAGCTTTACAAACTCATGCCGGCGGTAAGCTACCCAGTCAACCTGAGTAAGCAAAGGTAGCTACTATTATACAAGAGGATGAACCAGACACAACAAAAGAGGTACAAACTTTAATGATTTCATGAAATTAGCATTTGAAGATGAACAGGAGGAAGAAGATGAAGCGATAAAAACTTATAAAGATAAAGATAATCCTTCTTGTCCTCTTACATTAAAATTTTCAAAACTCAAAGAATTTTCGAAAATGAATCTTAAAAAGAATGGGAGATAAAAAGGGTGGATAAAGTAGCCAGTTTTATGGCAAGAGTAAAACGTGATTCTATGTTAAATAAGAAACTGCCTATGAAATTAAAAGATCCTAAAAGTTTTAATATTAACATTTTGATATGTGGTACATACACAACAAAAGCAATGCTTGACTTAGGAGAATGTATAAATATATTACTGTGAGAACCCCATTCTCGCGCCCTCGAATTAAGGATAGATGAGTCGCATTTAAGATAATGCCATCGGGCATTTTAAAGAGAAACTATGCATATGATGGACTTCTCTTTAGTGACCACTCATTTATTGAGAAAATGAGAGTCGCCACATTCATTTTTGTTTTAGGCTTCGAAAGCACAAGCCTTTGGTGTAAGAGATTCTTAGGTTCCAGGGCTAAGTTATGAATTGGGAAGAATTGAATCACCCAATTCGCCCTTGTTAAAGGTCTCTAATGGTGTTCTAGCATGCAATAGTAACCTAAGGTTGGTCTGAGGTTGGTCAAGTGCTTCAAGTATATGTCATGGTGGTCAAAATAATGGGTGGTCAACTATGCTCCTATGCTAAGTCAAGAATGCAAGCAAGAAAGGATCACAAGTCTTATATCTATAAAAGGAAGCATGTTGCTCATAGCGAGGTCAAATGGTCATTTGCGTACAAGAGGATTGGGGGGGGGGTAATGGTCCAATGGTCATGGATGAGGGGTAAATGTTCATTACCTACATGTCATCCCCAAAAGCCTCTTCTTAGCCATTTTGTAGGCTAGAAGACAACATTGACACTCATGGGATTTTTTATTTGGTAAGTGGAGGTTTTGTCAAGTCACCAAAAATCATGGTGGGTTAACCATCATTTATATATAGACTTAAGATGATTCTAATCTCTACATATGATATGACATTTCAAGGCCACTTTTCATCTATTCTCCAAAAGGATATGATCTCACATAGAGATATCGATCAAGAAGCACATGTCTATTCCACATCTCTAGATCCTTTTAGAAAACATCATTGAACATGTATAGATTTAGATCTCTAAGAAGACTACAAAGAGAAAGGAAAGAGCAAGATCTTTAAAAGTTTAAGGAATCACACTCCTATACTTATTCAAAATGTAAGAACAACATAGATCTACATTTTAATCATCAAGCACAAAGGAAATCTCAAATAGAGACATACATTGCATTTTACGAGTGAAGGACTACAACATTCCTAAGAGAGCCTCAAAAGAGGCATCAAGAGCCATTATATTTCAAGAGTAACAATAGATCTCCCATGAATATCCTCATACAAGCTTACATTCATGAGAAATAAGCACAAGAAATTAAGAGATCTACATGATTACATATTAATCTATCACTACATAAAAGGAAAATTACATAAAGATTGGATCTAAGAAGCTTACCTACTCCCAAGGGATTTTCTTATGAAGGAAGGAGGAGAAATGATGATTTGGGCTTCAAGATCCCATGACTCCTTCTGTAATTGCAAGCTTTTTAAGAGGGATGAGGATTTTGATCAAGATTTTAACTGCAATATGCATGAGATTTTGTTTGTGAGATTCCTTCTTGGGATGGAGATTTGAAGAGAAGAAAGATGAAAGGGAGAAGAGATTATCTTCTTGTGAGTTTTCCTCTCTAATGGCTTCTCTCTCTCACTCTCTCTCTCTCTATCTCTCTCTCTAAAACTCTAGGAGGCACTCATATTACTTCCCTTAGGGAAATAATGAACTGGGGAACCTCTTTAATGAGGTGAATGAGTGAGTATTTATAGGTCAAGGGTTAAAACCCTATGGAGTGATTTTCAAACGTTCTAGAAAGACCAAAATACCTTTGGGAGGGTCTCCTAAAAAGACCAAATTGCCATTGCTTAAGAGGGCTTGCAAAATCAGAGTCTCTGGTCCACTCCTTTTGTGATTTTGACACTTTTTGACCGAATTTTGTGGGCCCCCTGATCTTTTTGAGGTTTAAAGTGCCTTGGTACCCCCTTAAGTATGCTTGGTTGGTGGTTTGTCCCCTTTGACCACTTTTATTAGCTTGACCTTCAAGTTTATATCTTCTTAAACCTACACAAGAGATGTTACATTTTATTTGTTAAAATGCACCATTTCAAGGCCATGCCTAAATAAAATATATGCAATGTGATATGGTTCTATGTGCTATGTGGCATAGTCTTGTGTTTGCACTTTAATTTATGGTCAATAGTGTAGAATTCAACCATAAATTAAGGGTAAAAAAATGGGGAGTCTACACTAATTATATTTACATGTAATTAGGCTTAAAGGATTTAAAATCAACAACTATGAAACTTCACTTAGCATATCAATCAATAAGAACACCTAGAGAAATAATTGAAGATGTTGAGGTTTATGTGGAGAAATTTAAAGTTACAGATTTTGTTGTATTGACGCTCCAATATTAAATTCGTACGTCTAACGTGTCCCTATTTTATTAGGAAGACCATTTTTGGCCACTACTAACATGCTTATTGATGTTAAATGTGGAAGAGTAATTATGCATCTAGATGGCGAAGTGTTGCAATATCTGTTTTCGACTTTATGAATACACCACTAGATACTAAAGATTTAAACGCAATATATTCTATTTTGGATCGTAATGTCACTAACAGAACCTACAGGAACTGGATGACCCGATCGAATTAATCGACCCGATTGGATAAATCATCACGAATCCTTTTGTCGGGCCAACGACAGTAAACAAACGCGCTGAATGGGAGGCAACCCATTAAATTTTATAGTTTAATAAATTTATTCTATTTTGATAGTTTATTTTGTTAACAAATACATGTCATTCAGCGCTGTTAAAAATTTGTCAAGATGATTTTATTCTAATAAAAAGAATTTTTTTATAGAAAAACTACCTTTAAGAGGTGGCACACACGTGCCAAGGACTCCAGACTGTTTGGCAAGATTTAGATAGGAAGCACGACATGATCGTGGCACGCCCATGCCAACCTTATTTACAAGGAATGCTCCTTACGGGATTTCACACAATTTCTCAAATCCAAAACACCTTGACACTAGTTTGGCAGCGCCGAAAATCACCATTCTTCAATACTCTCTCAATTTTTGATCAAAATCACTCAAATTTTTTGCAAAATTTAGGTTTACAAACATCATTCCAATCTTTCCTAGAAAATTTTTGAGTTTGTTATCCGTCAAATCTTTCAATTTTGATCAACCCACTTCCTAAAATCCTAACTTTCAAAAACCCAATTTCTCTATCACAAAGCATTATATCTTCTTCAAGAGGATCCAATAGAGCAAAAAGACAATCAAGTTAAGTGTAAGGAGCATAAAGAAGAGATTTAACAAGGTACCCCAATCATGTTACCGGTTTGGGCAACATTGAACATGCAAAGCACACACTTTTAATTGCTAGAGATGTTCAACCATGTAAGTATTTTGATACCTATACTTTAGACTTTATGCGTATTGAACTTGATGGTAGAACAAGGGTGAATGCCATGGGCATTGGTAGCTTGCTTTCAGCCGATTGGACTAGTTATAATGTTATGACGTGTGAACTTCTTGTTACTTTTGTTCATGATAACGTAACAATGAAGTTAAATTTCGATTGGGCAATCATTCATATGTTTTACACAAAAGGCCAACCGATAATACGATAGAATTGCCGCAAAGTGGTGAAGCCGAATTTTGAAATGAATTGACTGAGGGTCATGTCAGTCCATATGAGAAGAAACGAGCCAACATCTCTGTTGTGAGATGGTACTCTTATAGATACTTTCATAGAGTTCTTGCTCATATGATCATCGGTAGGAGTGATAGCCATCACAAGGTCACTAAATGTAATCTTGCGCATTTTATTAATTTTCATTATTCTCGTTCTATTGATATGACTGCTATATTGTTTAAGAGATTCAAGTAGGTACAGGCTAGGAGTACCGGTAACATTGTTATCGAAGGTTTCATTACGCCAATTGCAATGCATTTGACCACTTTCAGCCCTGCCACCACTAATCTTTATGCTGCCGAAGGAGAGGACGGGATGCAAAATATTGATGGCGATGTTATGGCCAACATGGACCTAATGACGAGAGGTAGATCAGGCCAGTGGTATTACATTGGCATAAATGAAGATCCAATAGATGGAGAAATTCCTTAGCCGGACTCAGAGGAGGAATAGGAGGCACATCCTCAACTTGGACATGTCCAAGTTGATCCCAATTTCCAGCAAGGTAACTGTAACACTCATCCAGAGACACCCCCACAATAGCAAGGTCAATACCAACTTCACGGGTTTGGGCAAGCTCCCAACTTTGTCCAGTTTTACAATGAGTTAGGTACGTCTTGTCGAGAGACAACCCAACGACTCAATCATTTTGGTGAGGAGATCTCTGCGACTCGTCGGTCCATTGAACTGCAATCTGAGCAATTGGCTCAATTTTTCGCGTTTATTCAGTTCCCTCCGCATCCTCTACACCAATAGACATTGGGCGGTATCGTAATTTTTTCTTGACTTTGTCTTTATTTTATTCATTATTTTATTAGGCCATCGATGACGATGTCAAGATTTAAGTCTGAAAGTGTATGAATATGTGTATTCATGTTTATGTTTATTTGTTATTTATTCGTTTCATTTTTATTTTGTGTTTGTGAGCACTTATTTGAAAAAAAATTCGTTTCGCTTTATTTCGTTTAGTTTAACGAGGTACTTTAGCCCATAAGCACCTATATTTTTTTTGCGACTTATGTCGTAACTTTGTGAAAGCATGTTTGATTGCCTAATAAATTTTCATGTTTTGATAACGAAGTAGAATAGCGAATCTTGAACCTTGTGTACTATAGTTCAAATCTGTGATTGAAATTGATGTTATGTTTGCGTCATTTATTAATAATTTGCTTCACTTGAGTGCACACGAGCATGCTAGTACATAAAAGGAGCAAGTAGATGCAGATTGGTGAAATATGGATAGGAGTTCTATTTGATTGCAAAAGGATAAGATAATAAAAATTAGGATTGGAAAAAATGTAGTACAATGTGTACATCTCCCGTGGCATGGAAGGAAATTATATAGGAAAAAATGGTGAAGTCTAAAATTATCTCAATCCCCTTTGTGCAAAAGAAAGTGAAACAACCATTCTTTTATGTCAAAAGAGTGCTTATTTTGCACTACGGTGATTGTTTGTACTATGCACAAGTCACTTGGCTAAAAGAAAAAGAATCTTTTATGCGAGTAAGAATGTGAGTCAGACAGACTGAAAATCCGCAGATAATCTTGGCGCTGATTTGACGCTTCGAAGATAGTATCTAGCAATTTTATTACACAAGTGAGGTGCGGCACTCTCATTTCTGACAAAGGCATTACTGATAAAGTAAATTGCTTATTTCTAGTATAGTTTACTATGTTTAGATGAGTTAAGTTACTCTTATGTTGTAATTTTGTGGTGAACTATGATGGTAAGATCAATGTATGATTGCATTGTTAAGTTATAAGAAATTTTATGGGTAGATTCACTGCAAACCTCATGAGACACAACTCGTCTACTAGGGGTAATCTAGGAGTTTAAAGGCTTGTTGCACGTGTAAAGTGTAGCCGTGATTTCTACGAAAATGAGTTAAATTTATTAGTTTTAGTTTAGATTTTTTTTTTTGACCGATACAGCCAAAGGCTAAGTCAAATATGTATATACACTCAAATATGTATATTATTGTGCTATTTTTATTATTATTTTGGCTTAATTCCATATAATTTTATGCTTGGTATGGTTAGTTTTGTATATTCCAGAAATTCCGAATTGTTTATGCCAAAGTAAGATAAAAGGTGCAGTTTTGGAGCTAAAAGGTGCAGCTTTGAAGCTAAAATGAACTAATTTGAAGAATATTGAAGTTCAAGGTTTGGAGCAGGAAAGCTGACAGAAGAATTCGACCAGAGCCAACAGAGAGTAGGTTACTGCCGTGCCACTTTAGATCACGTTCGTGCCAAGGCTATTACAGAAAAATTGTGTTTTAATGATTTTAGAGTTTTCCTAGCTATTCAGTAGGGCATATGGATAATCCTATATAAGGGGTTGTTTCAGCAGCTTTTAGGTCATCTTGGCATTCTTACGTATTAGATTATTTTCATTGTATTCCAAAAGATTATGAGACACTAATCCATTCTACTAAAGGATTGGAGGTAAACCTTAATTATTGTTCATGTATATGAAATAATACTCTCTATTTAATTGATGTTCTCGTCACTATTCTTGTTTGGATTAATAGTCTTATTTTATTAGTTTGTAGTGGTCAATGCACTCTAGTAAGATCTGTCTTAAGTTGTGTATGAATCCATAATAGAGAGATTGCATAAGCTTGATTCAGAATGAATAACAAGTGTTGTAGTGCTTAACTAGCGTATAACATGCATTTGGATTGCTTCAATTCATATATGCTTAAAGGGTTTCTGTCCCTCGTATAGGTTAGTGACCTTCAGTACCTAGCAATATCGGAGACACGAACAGTAAATCATCCTAATGGAGATCTAATATGTCGTTGTGTAAAATAATCACTTAAATAGCATTTGATGTCTAGAGATAAAGAACATGAATAATAATTAATGGTGAACTCCATGAATTTAGATATTTCACAACTATTGCTTTTACCAAATTAAACTATTAGAAGTATTTTAAATCAAATATTATTTGTGCTAATTTAATTGTTTCAAGTATTCAGCGGATCGACATTCTTCTTATCATTATCTATATTAACTTTGTTAGTAATATAAATCAGTGGACTATTCTTATTTTTATTCTTTTTAAGCACTTACGATAATGCGATCAATTCACATCTGAAGAGTTTGGAGGCTGACACGGTAATCTAATATCAAATCTATCCTTCGAAGCAGCTGTGCAAAACTTTGTATCGTTAGATCGAACGTGAGTTTGAGCTTTATCTTGTTGTATAAATATTGGACTTTTCTCCCCCCTCGCCACTTTTCTCTAATAGCTGGAACTTCTTTTTCAATGAGAAACAATCTAATAACATCCTTGCCAATAGTGGTAATTACTTTTGTATCCATGGTTCCGACAACTCGATTAACACTTGTTCGTTTAGGTGGTTAATGAGTAACAAATGGAAATATATACCTATTCCCCCCGAGAACACCTCATTTTCATCAGCATCAAATATGGGACGAGCTTCTGCTGCCAAAAACATTAATCTTTCCAATGAAGTTTTTTTTCTTACATGTGCGAAAAGGATCATCTTCAGTACTCACCAAGTAGTAGTTTTTTCTGTTTTTTTTTTGTCATGTAGAATCATTTCTCGACTACATTAATGACATTATGCATGCCATCATATGTCGGATCATGAGGCAAAGAAGTTGGATCGAATGTTGACAAGCAAAATCATAAACGAGCCTTCTTGTTGTCCTCTGTCAAATCTCATTTTAGAGGGTTAGTGTTACATCTCAATACTCCCGACTTTAGAAGTCTAAATAGTGAAGTTTAGCAAACGTTTGTAGCACATGCCATATATCTCAAAGTTGTTCGCCGTTTCAAAGCAAGCTCCCATATTTGATTAAGATCGACTTGAATCATTTTCTGACCACAATTCTTTGTCTTTTATGAGATACATCTACAAGTCCATTAGTTGTATTCTCCTTGGACGGGTTTCAGATACGCCGAACCGTTTGAGTAGAAATAGATAATAGGGTTGTGTTTAGCCATAGAGTTTTTGGAATAATATTCCAAAAATATTACAAAAACTTGTTCACCACTTAGGTTTTAAAAACACAAGTTTTCTCTCTTTTCGTACTATTTTTACATACCCCTATATCACCTTTATATTCTATCAAACATCACATCAAATCACAACTATCACTCTCTTTCTCTTTCTCTCTCCATCACTATCATGTAATTTTTTAAAATTTAAAGGGTAAAATTGTAAAACTCTTACAAAACCAAAAATCAACACAAAATAAACACACAATATAAATAAAAATAAAATATATTAAAAAACTCCACATCCAAACGCACCCTAGGTCTGCCATTCCTTTTTCGTGTATTGCTTAAGTTTTCCATCAACACTTCTCTGCAACAAATCATTGTATATTGTAAGGCATTCACCATTGTTGAGTTCCTTCTTTCTCTTCTTGGGTCTCTCTTCTCCATCGAGGTCTAGCCCATCTACAAAATCACAAGATTGACCCCTCCCCCCAAACACTAGCTAAGATATTTAAAGGAATAAAATTAAATCGCGAAAATGAGAATACGAAAAGCAGCAAATACGAGCTGCGATGAGAATCACTTTGTTCAGGAAAGAGTTGCGACAAATGATAATGCGAAAAACTGCAAGTATGAGCTGCGATTAGAATCACTTTTTTCGGGAAAGAGCTGCGACAAATGAGAATGCAAAAAACTGCAAGTATTACATGTATTGACACGATCATAATCACTTTGTTCAAGAAAGCATTCAAGAAAAGGCTAATTATACATAATGTGGACAATGTTAAAATTAATATTTGTTATACATCAGGTATACAATGTTCACGTTAATACATGTTGCAAATATAAATGGGTAGTTCTAACGAGAGGAAGCCTTGAAGACAATCTTCATGGTACTGCTTGCACTGAAATTGTGACAGAACTACCTACTTGATTTTGTTTCTTCTTTTTTCCTTTTCTTTCTTCTAATTTCTCTCGTGACATTGTTACTCCATGATCAAGTCCACTTGCATTTGGGTGTAGCGAGAGGTATAAAGTGGATGTGAGATGACAAAGTAAATGAGAAGATTGATGTCTATGCCTTTGGTGTTGTGCTCCCGGAGCTTCTTTTTGGGAGAAAACCTATAAGTAGTCAATACCACAAGGGCCAAGAGAGCTTGGTTATGTGGGTATGTTCATTATCATCATGTTTGTTGATTTTAAAAATTATGGTGTTCTTTTGTATCAGTGGTAAAGGAAGTAAATAACTATTTGCAGGCGAAGCCGATTTTGAGTGACGAAAAATTTGCACAATTACTAGACTCGATATTTAGGTCGATTTCACCGAGCGAGTTTCTAACACGAGTGTTTTTTGAGTAAAAGCCATTAGGTTGTATGCAAAATTTTCTCTCATCGAGTAGTAGTTTTATGGGTTCATACTGGATAAAGAAGGAAGGATAATTTTCTCTCACCAAGAAGATTTGTTCATATCGCTCAAGAACGGGATAATCCCATTCTTCAAAATCTGACATATCTTATTATTTTTAATTGGTTGATTTATGGACGGATCACGAGTTCAATTTCACACCACATAGTAATATGGTAATATGGTCAAATTTGATCACAAATACAATATCCCAACTCATTTCATTCAATATCACATTTCAAACATTACCCATTTTCCATCTACTACCCCTATATCTATACACTCACATAAATCAATTCAAACTTTTCACATCACATTTTTTTTTTTTCATTATTTCTTTCCTCATATTCAAACATTTCACATCACATTTAAATATTATAAATTACAATCACCCTTTCACATCCAAGGGCAAAAAAGACATTTTAACATAAATCTCATATTTACTCATCTAACTTCATCTCATATCATGAACAGTACCATATTATACCATATCACACTCCTGATCTGACCATTAGTATAACATGGACAAACCTATTTGATTAGAGTGTAGAGTTAATTGAAGAATAAAAATGTAAGATTAGAAGATGTTAAAGCAAAACTTAATTTTCGCAAATAATTCTATTTTTTTTAATCCATTTTGAAATGAATGGAGTAAAATATAACACATTATTATTTATTTGATATTGTGCTCACATACGGTTTACCGAAATATATGCAACTACAGGTTAAAAATAACTTTTAAAATTTGACATGTTATTTAAAATTTTCCTCCCATTTTTTTTAGTTTACAAGGAAATTTTTTAATGAAAGAGGGATTATTTTTATTATTTTAATCACTTTTTCATCATTTACCCTCTCATAAAACACTAAAATTAATATACATTTTTTATTTTTCCTTCACTTTTTAATTCCTATTAACTTTCACCCAAATAAATAAAATAATATATTGTAAAATATTAAGGATCATATCAAGAATGCGATAACGTGCGATATTTGATGATAAGATATGATATATAACATGAAAAAGAAGAAGAGAGATAGAGAAAAAATGGTATGACCGTTAAAAAAAATAAAAAATAAAAAATAAAATATCAATGATATTAGATTCATGTGACTTTTCAGAAAGTATCACAATCCTCAAAGTCAATTACATCCGATGAGGAAGGGCTAAGCAAAAAATATATGGTGCGTTTGGATTAGTAGTTT
>JAOTQG010025858.1:0-15479 GCA_025631175.1 Iris virginica
TCTTAATATATGTACATAAGTCTAAAAAAATCACTATTGTGGAACGGAGGGAGTAGGTTAGTTAATGCTTTTGATAAGTTACACGGGCATATTTATGAGTTAAAATTTCTTGTCAAGAAAACAGGGACGGTGAAGCGGCAATCACCAAAATCTTCACCAGCACGTGCTTCAAAAGGGTATTCATCACCAAAATCTTCACCAGTTAAAACTCCAAAAGGATATTTGTCGCCTCGGTCTTCACCAGCCAGAAATTTTAAAGGGTGTTCGTCCCCAGGTTCTTCTCCTGCCAGAACCTTCAAAGGATGTTCATCCCCAGGTTCTTCTCCAGCCAGAATCTTTAAAGGATGTTCCAATGCAGGATCCTCCCCTACATGGACTCCCAACCTATGCTCCTCACCAAGATCATCACCATTAAATCCATGTGCTCGTTGTTCGAGGATGAGCAAAGAGCACCTAATACCATCAGATATGAGCCCACATCAACAACGAGCAGGCCATGTTTCAGAATCTGATGTTGAAATTGCCAAGGTTCAATAAATGTGGAAGTTTACACAGCGATGTATATTCTACACAAAGTTCACACACTTCTAGGGTTTTTATCCGGAAGTCCAGAGGTAGTTTAACCTGAAAGCATAGGTTCTGTAGACTAAAGAAATTTTTGTTGGGATCTACACATAATAGCCAAGCATTTTCCCAAAGAATTTAGTTTCTATTTTTACATTGGCATTTCGTATTAACAAGGTGTAATTTTGGTTTTCTCATGAATGGATCAATGCTCGGATTTTTTAAATTAGAACACCTGTAATTATCCCTTTGTCATGCAGTTCCACATATTCAATCATAGAGATTTTTCTAATGTTCTTGGTGTTATCTCCGTATCTGAACAATGTTAAATTTTCGTTATACAACACTAGGTTTCATTTGGTTCACTGCAGTGAACATTGCCACGATAGAATGGTACAGGACATAGAGAGTGATTAACAGAACGACATTTCAACAGGACCGGGAATGAAAGCTCGCACATTTGCTTCATACTTGGGAACTATCCAGGAAGTAATGACAGTACCAAGAATCAAGAAACTAGGAGAGAATACTTTCATCCAAAATATTATTCTGCAGAATGGTGTTCGGTTAAAAGGACTTTTTTTTTTTTCAGCAAAACAGGGGCGACACCTTGCAAAATTGATTAATAATGAAGATAAAAAAGAGGAGGGGGGCAACCAAATTCATCCAATCAGACTTGAATGAACAAGGGCCAAACCTCAAAGAGATCATTTTATCCTAACATAAGGAATCTAATTTTATCTAACTTAATGAAACCTATCATAGACCTAGGAAGATCACTAACACAAAGAAAAATTGTCAAGTCTTGTTGGAGAAGGCATGATTAGCTAGTAATTAGTCACATCATTGCCTTCGCGATACACATGAGAAACATGGACCTCCATTAGGCGCACCTTCTAATCTGCTAAAGAATATATCTAATTTGCAAAGGAGTGGAGTAATTGCCCCAGATAATCTCAACAAGAACTTTCGAATCAAGCTCTAACCAAACATTAATAAAACCTCTCCCGGGCAATTTGAAGACCATCTTTTGCCGCCAAAGCTTCTGCAGACATATTAGTCTTTTTTTTTTCTGAACACCATATAACTTGGCAAATGCATCATTAAAATCTCCTTTGTAATCTCTTAAAATACTTCCACCGGCTGCAGGACCGGGGTTTCCTCTACAAGCTCCATCACAATTGACCTTTATAAAAGGTCTAATTGGGGGAATCCATCTAACCAAGCACTCATATCCACCCTTAGGAGGGAATAATCTAACATTCAAAAGATTCACCAAAAAATCATCATCACGCTTGATCTTTCTATGGATTTGAAATGTTCGTGAGATACTAGAGACCTGCTTAATAACTTGAGCAAAGACTCAATTAGCTTGAAACTCAATCTCCTAAAAAAAAGCTTTATTTCTTCCCTTCCAGATTTCCCAAAGAATGATACCAGGCAAAACACTACAAAGCCATCCTATAAAAGAGTTATCTCTATTAATCCACCATGATATGAGCCATTGAGTAATTGGTCCAGAACTCACCATGATGCCAACAAGATCTGCAAAGAAATGCCACACCACTGAAGCCACTCTACCCTGGACGAGCAAATGGAGAGTGCTCTCTATTTTATTAGCTCCCACGCAGCAAACACACTTGGAAGCTAACATAATATGTTTAGACTGAATATTCTGCTCAGTAGGAAGACCATTATGCAGGATCTTTACAAGAAAAACAGAGATCTTAGTTGGCAAATTGGGATGCCAACAAGCACGTGCAACAAAAGAAGAAGATCTCATCTGCCTAACACACTCCCAGGCTGTTTTAATAGAAAATGAACCTGTAGTAGTGAGTTTCCATTGGATAAAATCTTTAGAAAGCCCACAGATGACGGGTCGTAAACTCTGTTTTGTAGATCAAGATCTGCTTAGAGGAGAGATTCTTTACATAGTGCATTTCTTGATTCCTCTGCTTCGTTGCACCAGTTTCCAATACCCACAAACCTAAAGTAAACAATGATTATAGAGCATAATCCAGGTTTCCGGCATAAAGTTTCAGTTTACACAAAAGAATTGCAAATTTACAAAAGTTGGGTCAAAGTTTAAGAACAATACAGTATGTGTTTTTGTAGCTCACTCTTGCCAACAAATGAACTCTACAAGTGCATAAAGCTAAAGATGCTTCACGGGATACTGGCTGGAAAAATATATGAACAATGAATTTGGTTACATGTGTGAGTGCTCTACTTACAAAATTTTACGAGGATTGCACACCTGGTAACACTTCACAGAAGCTGAAGCAAAAATGTCTTTGAACACAAAGATACCACCTCCCTATTCCAGGGCATCCAATGACTGAAAGTGCACCAGAACCACAGATTCTACCTCATCTTTTTTCGTGAATCGTCATTTTGGCCACGTCATTGCAAATTTGAAACCCTGTTATTCAGGCATCTTGTCCCACTAATGCAATTCCATCAGGCCCTCAAGCAAGTATTCCCTGTGGCAGTCACATAAGAATACTAGATTTGGAGTTTCCTTAGTGCCATTGGCTCGTTAATATATGCTAATCTTGTTGAACCACTTCAGCAAGCTACAGCTGCTTTCACTTGGATCTACCTCTAGTGCCAACGCATTGCACCTGGCGAAACTAAATGGTTTATATCTTAACTGATTGAAAGAATCAAATCCTTAAATTTCTTTTGTCAAGCATAGAGCCATAGGGTTTCAAAATGTACTCTCATCAGTCTCAAGCTGCAGCGGAAGCCTTGCTAACTGTCATCCAAACATCTCAGAATGAATCATAATTCCATTAGACCATCTGCAACAACTTAATACACCCAGTGGAGTTGGCTGCAACAACCGTGTCTGATTTTCGTCTCCAGCAAACACTTGAAACAAATTGGTTGTTGTCATCTTCTGTTTCCTTGCCAGAAATGGGGTCAATAGATCCAAACTTATAGGAGGTGATTGGCATAGGCAGTGATCTAAAATAAGAAAAAACCTGCAGAGCAAGACAATTTATGCTTCAGCAAACAAGATAATGATTTGACTCCAAGAAATCAAACTTGCCTAAAAAGTTGAAAGAAGCACGAAAAAAAACAAACAAAAAAGTAACAGGGTCATTTAATTTCTTCAATCAGCAACTACCGGCAAACGCCAGCTCTAAAATAAAGTAGAGAATTTTTTGGATAAAAGAACACAACAGTGATCAAAAGCTGTATGGAAAGTATGAACTATGTCCTTCATGACTCCCCTTTTCCTCCATAAACAAGCAAGCAAGAACACTAAAATAGTAGGCATTGAAATTTTAGGCTAATTACTTCTAATATTGCTTCTCTACCATTGCAACAAAACATTAGAGCTTACCTCATTTGTTTCCGAGCCACAAGTAATGTATCCATCAGCAACCGACAAACCAACGAAATTCTGAGACGAGAACATCAAAACCACAAACAAAATGATATTTAGTGATTAAACATTAAAGGTGAGACTATGATTGATGATGAAAACACAATTATTTCAAAATACAGAAACTAACCTTCTCATTTGTATGATATTTAGTGATTAAACAGTAAAGGTGAGATTAAGATTGATGATGAAAACACAATTATTTCAAAATACAGAAACTAACCTTCTCATTTGTATGCCCTTTAAGGGTTGAGACGCAAGCATTGGTTGACAAGCCACCGGAATTGGTTTTATTGAGGTCCCAAAGCTTTAGCGTGTTGTCTGTGGATGCTGAAACTATAGTTTCAGAGTCCAAGAACTTCACATAGCTAACAGCCTTGTCATGGCCGGCTAGTATGCACAAGGGGCTTGAGGTATTACGAAGATCATAGCAGTAGGTTTTGTAATCCGCAGAGCCAAAAGACAGCAAATGAGCTGAGTAAGGAGAGAACTGAACACAGCAGACGTTTGCAATATTCCTTATTGTAGATAAACTGTTTTTCTGCATGGAAATGAAGAAAGTAATATTTAATAAACAATGAAGTAACAAATTTAGCTCTGGTAAAAGGATTTCAAGCTGTAGCCTTTAGCTTCGATGAAAGATGTTATGACACAAGGATGCAACAGGAATGCATCATATACTTCGTACCACATACAATTCTGATTGTTCCAGAACAGAAGTCATACTTTCTAGTAATGTACTTTTAAGTCATTATTATTCCTTCCGGTTGCAATAAAACAGAACCCCATTTTGCAAAGACATATAAGAGCAACACCATGTCTTCTGTAAACTTATATTACTATTATTTTGCAAATGGAAATATATAGCTTAGATGTAGAACGGAAACTATTTCCGGGGCATAAACTAAAATGGAAAGTAGAATTCCTTTATAGGATGGGATATTCTCTACAACTCCTTGTGATCATAACCTACATGCAGTGTGATGCACCCAGACCAAGCATTTTGGTTGACAAATCTTCACATAAACAAAACTATGCTACGACCATATATATCAGCACAATACATTTGCCAAGTAGCCAAAACAAAATTACAAAAGTCAGAGCTTGCCTCATTAATGCTCCAAAGTTTCACAGAGCAATCATCACTTCCACTGGCTAATTTTGTAGGGTCCACTGGAGAGAAATCTACAGACCAGGCTCTCATATCATGCTCGCTAAGATGAGAAACTGCTTCCCCACTTCCCACATCCCATATCTGGAATCATCCACATAAATTAAACAGTAAGCTGTCTATAATAGCTAATTAAGGTTCCTCAAAACCAGTAGCAAGCAATACATTAAATGAAGTACCGGTCCAAGCTTTATATGCAAGAATCTTCTTCCAATCATAACCTTACTTGTTTGTTGTTTGAAATTTCCTGGATCACAAAAGCTGTAGTACCTTTACAGAAAACAATGTACGCATGCATTTTAACGGAAGTGGCCTCAAACTTGTTTTCCAATCATTATAAGCCTAAGTGGATTGGTGTTTGGTTTATTCTTGAAAATCTGGAGTAATTATTTATAGTGGTCAAACTCGCATCCAAATCTATATATCATTATATGAAACTTTTCATCCACTTAATTAATTTCAATTTTTTATTACATCGATGATAGTCCTATTGCCCAAAACTCCCTTTTCCCTCCCCACGAGATTCCAACCTGCGACCACATGCAGGTGGGTCAAGCCTTATCCAACGGCCAGCATTTAATCTTATTATCTCTCATAGGACTGTTTTCTGATGGAAGTGGATGATACTTAAATAAGTGTTTCTCTTACTGTTATCCAATTACAAACTCTTCCCTAATCAACAATAAAGCTGTAATGGATTAGATTGTTGTAAAGTGTTATATATATATATATTTATATATATAGGTAGCTGTTCAAATAAAAAACCTAAAAACCGTGCGAAATAGTAATACTAACATCCAACAAATATCAACTAAGATCCAACAAATACCACTAAGAACCAACAGATATCAAATTGTTGGATCCTAGTGGTTTGCAAGGTTTGTAGGATATTTGGGTTTTTATTTGAGTAGGACCCCATATATATATATATATATATATATAATTACTAAGGAAGGGTGCATTTTGAGATTATTTCGTTAATGAAGATTCTTTGATTGATTAATGATTTTCTTCATCTCAAATTAAATAGTGATATAGAACAAGGAGGACAGGTAACCATAGTGCAAAGTACTCACGAACAGACAAATCTT
The DNA here is from genome assembly GCA_025631175.1 of Iris virginica. Classification (NCBI taxonomy): domain Eukaryota; kingdom Viridiplantae; phylum Streptophyta; class Magnoliopsida; order Asparagales; family Iridaceae; genus Iris; species Iris virginica. The sequence goes on from JAOTQG010025858.1 coordinate 6,221, forward strand.
ATGTATGTGTGTATAATATATATTGAAAACGTAATCAGAGGGAATTAAGGGGATAAAGATCTTGAGCTTTTGGAAGCTCAAGCCCACTTCTGAAGCTCCCTTTAGCAGCTGGTAAATTTTTTGAGACCCTTTTTTGAAGGATAAGTCATAAGTGTACTTGGTAAAGATTTAAAGTTCAAATACAAACTACTCCATTCTTTTATTTAAGTCATTTTAATATCAGAGAAGTCTCTTTCTTGGGTCATATCACCAATGCTATTTGAAATTTTCTTGCTGCACATACTTTCTTTCTTCTGCTTTATGCCGGAACTTTTGTCCTGCATATTCACTTGTTCTCATACAAGTGCAATTTCAGTATTCTAATCTAATTATTACCCAGTATTCACACAAGCAAACGTTTAAGCAATTATCCATATGAATCACAACTATCTGAACACACTACTGAAGTGCATGGAATGTAATCCCACTGTACCGATCCTACGTAGTAGAGCCCAAATGCACATGTTCTCATCCATAAGAAAGGTAATATGAATGTTTCCTCTGTCAGGTGTTGATCTATTAAACATGTCAGAATTTTGTAAATGTAATGCCATAGAAGATGGGATTGTTAAAAATGTTTGTTCAAACGTATTCCTATCGAAGCACCATTTAGACAGTAAAATTAGTGAATAATGCAAAGTGTACACACCTTCACTAAGCCATCATAATCAGTTGAAGCCAGATAGTTTCTTATGTAGCTATTCCAACAAATGCAGCTGAGTTTTGATTTGTTTGACATCTCAATCGCTGGATAATGAATATCAACAGAATCATTCAACAGCGCATTGAACTCGTATACTTTTATTTTCTTTGACACCCCAGCAGTAGCAAAATAATCCTCATCCCGGTCAAAACTCAGAGAGCATATAACATTTGCAGAACTATTGAAATCACCATTCCTTAAAATACCACGTAGTTCAAACTTACTGTAGCGAGCATACTTGCACAAACCATGAAAAAAGGCCCCTAGGCGATCTGAGGTTTTGTGTTCTTCAATCTTTTGGGCACCAGAATAAGTTTTTCCACTTCCTAGGAATTCCAGATTCATAGGAGCTGCCATATCACTATCAGAAAGGTGTACCTCAGATCTCACTGAGAAATAAGCACTTTCAAGCTGAGTCATATTCCTCATCAGCCTAGAATCACTGAGACAAGACGAAGAAGGCGAGCTTGAGGTTGCGATGCCTTTTTGAATCAAACTGTTTCGGCAGACATCAAGGGATTTCTGACTGCAAATAGTCGATGATTTCTTTTGCCTCCTCATCTCGACCTCTGCAATATCCGACTCTATGCACCGAATATCTTTCACCAACTTGGTGGCATACTTCTCCTTCTGTTCTTTCAACGTCGCCAGAAAATGAGACAATAACTCTGATTCAGTATCGTCGTGGTTAATGGATGACGGCAACTCATCCCCAGATGGTTCTTGTATCCCACGTATAACCTCAGATTGTAGGATTTCCCTAATACACATGAACAATAATAAATTATGCTAGACCAAAAGTCTAAAGACAAATATAATTTCTCAAAAATAAATGAGGACGGTCAATGTGGTCATTGTTACGCCAGAAAAATAATTCATTATATACATATCATTTGACATCAGCAAGTATAACATAAAGGTTGCAATCAGATTAAACTCACACCACTGCACTGAGGAGGGACTTATAAAACCTTAGAATGGATGAGATAGTGTCTAAATAAGCAGAGAATATCATTTTCAGCCTAAGTTCGATAAACTTATTGCAATCAGTGTCATACTCTTCGGGCATTACACGAGTATGATGAAAATACATTGGTGTTCAACAGAACTCCAAACGTCGTCAATGATCGGATCATTCTTACAATGCTTTTCTGAACCACAACTAAAACTTGAAAAGGAATTTAGCAGCCTGACCACATGATTAGACTACATGCTCTACAGAAATCCCCAAGTAGGCAGAGTCCATCATCACCAATTTTTCCGACATTAGGGGTCAAGAAATCTGCTGACAGAGCAAATGACGAGACTTTAACAAAACCTGAAAGGCATGGATTTGGAACCCAGCAGCAGCCATTCCGCTCAGCAGCAGATGGTGGCGATAGCGGCCACGTTGCTCCCGACCATGATCCAACAATAACAAATCATTGAGGGGTAAAACTGAAATTTGATCATTGAATTGATTGTAACAGTAAGATTGTGCTCAGGGACGACGTGGCTGCTATTGAGACCATCCACAGCAGAATGGCCATTACAGTAACTCCAGATCCGATAGCCACTGTGGTACACTTGGGTCTAAGTAGTACAAAAAATAAGGTCGACCAACGCTAGCCCATGGGTAATCTGATCAAATATTAAAGAGGAATGGGAAACTTCCAGATTAGCATATGATAAGTAAAACTTCCTTCCAAAACCAATACCTAATACTTTAATCTTAAAAATGGAAAAACTTATAGAGCATGTAACTAATATACATAGAATCGTCGATTAACTCAAAAGTTAGTTGAAAATATTTAAATTGTGGCTTGATATTCACACCATAGATTGTGCAATTTCCAAGTTATTATCTTAAGGAAATTATCCTATACGGTCGAAATATAGCTCTAAAAAAATAGCAAGGCAGCAAGCACCATTAAGTCTAAGATAATAAAAAAGAATCACAATTAGAGAGAGAGAAGCAAGGTGGTCTTAACCTCATAAACTTATAGGACACAATTTATTTAATATGACACATTCATGGACCATCAGATTGATCGCCTTTAATCAAAAGTCTGAACTGAAAAACAAGTCGATGAGAAGTGAGAGCAAGGCAGGCTTCCCTCATCCGTCATTATTGATGTCATTTTCCCTCGCATGCACATAATTTGAACCTTTCTCATTGTCTCTCCGTTTTGTAAATTTTACATTTCTTTCTTTAAACCATTTGATGTCAACAATGGAGAATAGAAATTAAACCTTAGTGTAACCTCTTGTTAACAAAGGAAATAAACCACATAGGTACCTAAGTATTCCTTAACTCACTCGGTCTATTGTAGAAGCAAAAACTATGTCATCCAAACCAGTTAAATAGGATATCAGGTGTGGAAAAAGTAGACACTCTTACATCCAGCTTCAGCAGTCACATGAACTTACACGGACAAAAATGATTCGAGGAAAAATTCATGACAGATACATCCAGTATTACCTAGTTGTTGGGCGTGAAAAAGGCTCGGGATGAAGCAGCCAAAGACAGAATCCAGCTTCCTTAGGATTCTCTGACAGGAAATTAGAAGGAAGAATCCTATGTTGTAGATCCAGCATAGCGACCGCATGAGCTCTTTCGGAATCAAATGACCCAAGTAGCTGAGAAAAGAAAATCACCAGACATAAGTAGCAAACAAGATTAGAGCTGCCTAAGATTAATTAAGGGGTAGTACTGTGAATTTCATGCTTCCATCTTTCTCCACTCTTCTTTTTATTTTTTATTTTCTGCAACCTACTTTACCAATGTACGTTTATCAGATGCGTGTACTATTTTCTTTCAGAATCATTGAGGAGACAATAAATATGCCCATACTCCCTAAATGTACGCGAGTCAGATAAATGCAAACCTCATTTGGCAACCCAATTTCTTTTCTTCATGATTTTGGATTGAGAGGAATCTACAGATGTTCACAAGGCTAGTTCCTTTTCTTTCTTGTTACAGAGGTAACGAACTAACCAAAAACTCCGAATGATATAGGATCCAACATCAGTAAGACAGATATGTGAATGAGATATCCATTTCCACCATGAGATTCACACATGCTAAATATGACCTAGATATCATCTGCTATAGATATAAAAGCATCATTCACGCCTCATGCTCCTACTTGAATTAGAGTCACTCGAAGCCTTCCTGGTTAATAGAAATAAATTTTCACCAACCATTAGGAGACTACATCAAGTAGAAACCATAAGCAATTAAGAGTTAATAATCCCTCAGTCCCTCAGTCTCAATTACATTGGCCACAAGACTAAAACACAAGATTAAGAATCTTCTTAAATGAATCAAGTCCCAATGCCAAGTACTTTAGCTTTCCCTGCTTACCCCTTTAATTAATTGCCTGACTTGTAAAAATGATTAATTAATACTGTAATTACCTAAGTTGGTTGCAGGCAAAAGAAGATCTCAGCTATTAATTATCATTCACTTTACAAAGTGGCCAAAAAAGTTGAGAGCAAAATAAGGAAATGTGGTCAATACAAAGGACGCTGAGGGAGTAATTTAGTCGCACATTCTGATGTCAATTTCCTTAATATATAGGCTCAAAGCAACAGCCAACAGATAATCGTGGCGATTTCCAAAGTAGTCAAAATTGCAGTTATTGCTACAAATCAAATATGTTTTGTAACTTCAATCTGTAAATTCTACAAATCAAAATGATCTAATAGATTATAGTTTCTAGATGGGGTTTCTAGAATAAGCTATCACTGAGGGTTTCAAGTTTTCGTTTTCCAGACACTACACTTTCCTAGAATAAACTATCATTGGTTGTTCAATAATTTCGTATTCCAGAACAAACCGAATTTGGAGAAAATGAATGAGAGTAAATATTGCTCGCACCTCAAAAAGGAGTATCCCCAGAGAGTAGATATTTGAGGACAATGTGCAGCACCTCTCTCTAAGCTCCTCAGGACTTGCATACCACCTCTCTTCTAAAGGATCACTTGCAAAAGTTGACATTGTTTGGGATGCACTAGACACGTGAGGACTGCTGGGCTTGCTACGGATCATATGTCCTCTTTTAGAGAATTGTTCTTGTGGACCACCTGTAGTAAAAGTGGTATCATATGGAGTTCCAGGTTTTATGCCTGATCGTGCAGGAAACTGGGGCCACCTTCTCGAAGTGTTACAGTAGTCCCCAATTTTTCTCTTCTTTGAGCATTGACTACCACTTGGATAAGTACCCTGTTCTAACAGCTTCTTCTCGTCTAGATCACTTTCACAATGGTTATGTCCTTGATCCCTTACATTATCTACTAACTCTTTCAGCGCAGGTGACCCCAAGTGCATAACCTGGTTTGAAGGCAATAACTTGAAGTATGATGGTCGTAAGTCTTGGAAGGCCACTCCTCGAGAGTGAGATAAATCCACCAAATCCAGAACCTGTTTAAATATACACAAGCACTTGACTTTGTTTGACTTATTTTCACCAACATTCAGCCATTCTCTTAAACTCACACCATCCCGAAAAGCATCAGGCACTGGCCTAGGCTCAGGAATACCAGGGGAAGGATGAACAACAGGTTCCTTACTTATGTTCAGTGCTGCATTAGAATTTGCCATCGTAATACCAGCAGCTCTTGGGAAACTCTGGCTGCGAATTTCAACACCCCGCCCATCACCAGCTGGCGCTCTACAAATGACTCCCTTACCCTTCAATGTATTTTTAACAAAATACTCGGAGAACCCTGACTTTGATAAAATCTTTGTCCGAATACCTCCCGGAGACAGCAATGTAGTGCTTGGAAGAGGTTTGTTCTCATCAATCACCGAATGGTCCATCGGTTCATTATTACTTTCATTTGGCACTCTTTTACCCCAATTCCCAGGGAAAAAAGTAGATCCTCCATCCTCCCAGACACTGGGTATTGCTCCACAGTTATCTCTATAAGCAGAATCACCAAGAATATTCCCACTTCCAATCCCACCTGTTCTCTTATACAAAGGCCACTGGTTCTGCCTACTCTGAATTTTCTCCCTCATGCTTGAGGCACTGACTATGGCTTTTCCGCTGTTATAATTTCTCAATGTTAACTCCTCAACCATGACATCAGAATCACCCATACAGTGAGGGCTGGCACATGCATGGTCAGATGCACCAATCCTATCGATGTTCTTACCATCTAAGAAATCTGGAAACAACCCAGGTGAGCTCTCAAGATCATCAACCTCACCAGGTATAACCATTCCCTGATATTCCAGCATATTAGAGCTCCCCGGAATCAGTGAGTATTCGTTATCTTTGCCTGAATGGCCTGTACTACCGATGGCACTAATTGCAGTCACCTCATCATCTAATACATCATCCATACCACCACAATAAACTTCATCGAATCCTACGACTGATTTAGTAGTCTGAAACCACAAGAACAACAAATAGCTTTAATATTAAGGAGCTTTATAGGAGTACAGAAATGTCAGATCACATAATTACGAAGGAAGAGGCAAGTTGAAAATCACAGTTCAAGCTTCAAAAACAGAATTATAAAAACAGGAAGTTATACAAATGAAAAAAAAAATATATCAATAATAAGCTGGGAACAAACTCCGTGCAAATTACTCCCTCTGTCCTAAAAAAATAGTCCCCTGTTTCATCTGGGAATTCCCAAAAAAAAAACTTGTCCCCTTGCCTTTTACAGCAAGTTTGTTTAAAGCATATGTCATCGCAACCTTTTTAGTAGTGAAACAAAAGGGGGAGGGTAGGACTGGATGACATATTTAATAGATAATTTGATTAGAAAGTGCACATAAAGTCGAATTCTTTCTTAAAATCTATGTAAAGTCAATAGGAACCTAATATTTTGGGATGTAGGGTACAAATTTAGAGCCAACCTACCCCATTACCACAATCCATTCCACGGAATATTACTTTAACTTGCATGTGGCACCAATTAGAGTACGCCATCAACCCCAGCAACAAAGAACAGACGCAATGTTACCCACAAGGAATACAGCCAGTACTTTACCCCAACTCCCAGCATACTTCAGTTAAAACTAACCAATGTTAAGAAGTACCAAATTAAAAGTGTAGTATGGAAGACTAAACACATCTTATGACATTCTTTGGCTAGCCAATTAATATTGAATACCTAGCTAGCATTACTCCTCATAAATGCATCCACCATCCCCAGTATTTCTTCCCAACTCCCAAGACAAGTAGAAGGAAACCTATCAAATCTAGGTAATCCAGAAATGTTCATCCCAAACTTCGACTCCCAACTCACTAACTTTCTAATTCTAGCCCCCCCCCCCCTCAGGAAATAAATGGTTGAGCACATGACCAAGCACCACAACTTAAAACATTTCAGTTACAAGCCAAAAATAGTCAAAACTTGAATTGCTTATTTTCAGCTACCTAATAGCATAACTCTTAAAATCTCCAGCATTTCTACCAACCTCCCAACACAAACATAAATTAGAACATCCAATTAAGTACAAGTTACATCTACAGAGTGCAAGAAAAAAATAAGTGAAGATCAATTACAAGGAATCGAGTTTAACAAATAGAATCAACTACAGCTCGGATAAATTACAATATAATACAGTAAAATCTAGTTTACTGAAAACAAAATTGGAGAATGGAAATAGCGAACAAATAGGAAAATTGGCGTACCTTTATAATCCAATTTATACAAATTGGACGAAGAAATTGAGTGAAAACGCAGTGAATTAGTAGGTATGGGGCAAAGGAGGAATATGAAAGGGGAATTTAAGTGAGCATTTGAAAAAAGATAAACCCTATACAGTAGTAGCTGATTTGGGTGTAGAGAGAGAGAGAGAGAGAGATAGAGAGAGAGAGAGAGAGAGATTTATGATATTAGCCGGCGAAGAGAGAGAGAGAGAGAGAGAGAGAGAGAGAGAGAGAGAGAGATTTATGATATTAGCCGGCGAAAAGAAATACACAGTAAGCGTATCTCTACCACTCAACCAATCTTCCCTCAGAATGAAGCGATTGAGGAAAAAGTGTGCTGCGTTGGCCATTTCTTTTTTACTTTCTTTTTTACTTTTACTTACGCTCTTTCTTACTATAAAAACTTTTAGTTCAATAGATAATTGCACCAATAATAATCAATAAACGTGTATAAATATTTTATTAATATTATATTCATATTTATAGGGCTTACAAAATCAATAGTAAATTTTATAAAATTTTGTATATTATTTATGCACCCCAAGATAATAAATTAAAATATATACGTTGTTCAAGTATATATTGGTCGTCATGCACATGTCTTTCATAATATTTAAAATATATTATATGTTAAATAATTAAATGGGATGCTAAATTAAAGTTGAACATTTTGTAGGTAATCTATATTATATGGAAGGGTTAATTTCACTATAGATGAGCAGTAAAATTCCCTTTTTATTCTCAAAAGTACACTAACATTGATCCACCTGCTAAAATGGGGAAAAAGCAAAAAAAATAGAACAGAGGAGGCGGGTGTGCGGCTGACGGTGGGACTTCCCTCGGTCTCATTTGAATCTTGAAATGTGAATGACGTCTATTATTTGGTTGGGGTGATTGAGTTTGAATATTTGATCAATTATAATAATAAAGAGAGTTTTTTCTGCTAAAGAAGACAAAGAAATTAATTTTTTTATTTTTTTTAAAAAGTACAAAAAAAGTCAGTTGCATAATTCATGGGCAATAATTATAAATAGGGGAAATATTTTTTCATGGGCATAATTCATGATTTAAGTTTATCATTGTTAATTTTATTTATTTGTTATTTATTAAATTATTGTTATTCTTATTCGTATTCTCTTAAATTATATATATATATATTTTTTTTTCTCAAAACTGTATCCTAGAATACGGACATTTACTAATAATTTATATTTTATACAGGATAATGTAATTTTTACTCTTTAATAATTGGGGATTGGGGTCCATATGCAAATGACAGAATTATCTTAATAATAGTATATTGATTAACAATATTTGAATGAATCCGTTATAACTTTAGGTTTTGTGGATATTTTACACTTGTGTAAATCTAGGTATAAGAATATGTTGGAAGGTTGGTTGTTTGGTTTGAGTTTGAATTTTCTGCTTATTTTTATTCATTAACTAAATAATCTTTCTCTTTATTATTTATTCGTTGATTTGATCTTATAAGATAAATTTAATTTTATGCTAAAAAGTTCACTTTCAAAATGTCACAGATATATATATATATATATTATAGTATCGACTGAAGGCATTTATTAAATTTAACAAAGGTTAATTTGTCTAAAAATTAGTATTTATGTAACATACAATGTTGTTTTAGCCAAACATGATAAAAGATAATCTCCTTATGTATAAACTAGCAATATACTTTATTATCAATCACATAATCAAAATATAATCAAAGCAATCTATTAAAAATTGATACACTAAAATTGATACTATTTTTAAAAATAAAATCACGATTTTATAGCGAACAAATAAAAATAATTAAGTTATTATTTTTTTAACGGAGGAGGGAGTACTAAAATTGTGTTTTTTT
>JAOTQG010026079.1:0-15460 GCA_025631175.1 Iris virginica
TCCTTCTGCCATTCACCCACAACCGTACCTCCCCCTCTCAACCCACCATCTCCCCTTCTCTAATCGAGCAAGCAGCAGCACATGAGCACCCACAGCCGCACCTTCATCCTTCTGCCATTCACCTACGGCCGCACCTTCATCCTCCTAACCAAGCCAGCCATCCCCTTGCCAAAAGCAGAGCAACAACACGAGTGGCGAGCACCACCACCTCCTTCCCCAAATGGATCTGGGTTTAGATCTGGGTTGAGCAGGAAGAATGGAGTCACCTTCTTCCTCCGCAGTCACCTTCTTCCTCTTTCCAGTGAATCTGGGTTGCATTTAGTTTTCAAGATTGTTTGGTGGTGGTGGTGGAGTTGGTGCTGGTGCATTGGTGGTGGGGTTGGTGTTGGTGTATTGGTGGTGGGGTTGGTGGTGGTTTGATGGTTGGTAATGGTGGTGGTTTGGTGGCAATGATGGTGGTGGTGTGGTGGTTGGTAATGGTGGTGGTTTGGTGGCACTGATGGTGGTGGGGTTGATGGTGGTGTGTGGTGGTTTGTGATGGTTTGATGGCAGTGATGGTGGTCGGGTTGGTGGTGGTGTGATGGGGGCGGGTTTGGTGCATTTTTGTTTTAAAAAAGATTTTTAAAATAAAGAAAGAATAGATTTTTTTAATTATAAATTATTTTTTAAGTAATGAAGGGTAATAATGTCATTTTTCTTTTTTCTCCCACATTTATCATCCACATCAGCTCCACATCAGCGCCACCTAGGAAATATTTTGCCACATTGTCGGTCAAACTGCTCAAAATCGAAGGAGGGACCAAATGAGGTATTTTTAAAACACTCAAGGATGATATGGGGTAAGTTTGAAGGATAGGGACTAAAAGGCATACTGGGTCAAAGGTTAGGGACCAAATGGGGTATTTTCCCTTAACACAATTAAGCAAATTCAAACTGGGCAGCTCATTAGTTCAAGGATTAAGGAGGTATCAGCTTTTTAACTTCTCATTTATCCGGACTTAGTATGTAGAATCAAATGTGGACGGAAATACCTTCTTGCCACCATTGTTTGAAGTTATATTTCCTTTGTACAGCATGGGAATACATTTTATTCGGTAATATTTCCTTGCACTACAAATTAAGTTCTGTTGTAAGGCAGTAATACATGATTGAGGTATTCTCCAAGAGCCCAGATTGGGAAGATGTTTCTATAAGCTGAGTAACTAATCATACAGTTTCTGTTGAAGACACCAATAATTTCCTGCACAAAAGAACAAAAACAAAAAGCATTTTAAGATAACAATGACGTGTCTGAAAATCTAACTTGTTTTACAATTGAAAACTTTTTTTTTCTCTTATGTAGTATACCTGCTGTGGAAAGTCTCCATTTTCCATCTGCGAATTGATCAACACTTTAGCTGCACAATGCAATGGCGCTGGATCTCTCTTTGCCTAGTCCAAAAGAAACATATAAGTTTTGCATTATAACCGAAGCTAAATTTGTAATCAAACTTTTCCATCATCGACATGAATGTGCTTTATGGACCAACTATGACAGCAGTCGAAGAATATTTGCCACATACCTGTCCAGCTTTAATGAGAGCCAGCATTGCCCATGCCGTATTTGTGTTATGGGATTTGAGCTCTTTTATATTTGTATATACCTGACCGCATATACATTACAAAATTTTGAATTAATTTTCAACTTTGTGAAAAGAAACAAGATTTTCGCAACTAAGAAAAACAAATTCATCTCAGAGGTAATTTGTGAACAGTCTCGGATTCCCTTGATGTTGAACAAGTCTTTGTTCCTTACTTCCAATAACCGTCAAGGACTGTCTTTAAGAGGGTTAATTTTCAGGCAAAGTAAGAGCACCATATTGGTGAGTTAATTGAATGTCCATAATTATGTTGAGACATTAAAACCCACATCTGGTATTAACAAGCCTTTCATTTTGAGATGAAACCCTACAGAGCAGGCTCTCTACATGTCTGAGCCCAACCATTCTTAAAGTGCTTACATTTAATGAAGATCATGAACTACTCCTCTCATTGCAGATAGGTTTTGAGATGCAACCCCGAGTTTGTAATGAGACCGAAACCCAAACTTTAACTACTTAATAGATATGTTATGGTTTGAATTGTTTACAAACTGCTACCAAGAATGAGTCAAGTATGCTTGAAGTTCCTTCTACTCACTGGTTAAATAGGCGACAATTATGGACAATCAAATAATAATAATTAATAGTAAATAAACCCTGACCTTGTCTTGACATGAGATATGGCTTTCTCCCCAACCACCAGAATCGAGTTGTTTAGAGAGTAAGAAAGCACAAGCTTTTCTGAGGCGCCAACTACTCTGGTATGTCTTGCCACCTGCCACCAATCCTTTTATTCCAAACCATGTTCCATAAGTGTAGCAAATTCCCCAAGATCCATACCTAAATCACCAGTATGTTATTATGTTCTGACCTAACAAATAATGCAGGGTATCAACAACTAGTCAATGTTCGTTAATATCTGAGAATTAGCGGTCTCCTGGACATGATCATAACCGATTAAATCAACTAGTCACCAGGTTTCAGAAAAAAAATTCTCACTGTCAACAAAATCAACTGGAATCACAAATAAGGTAAGTGAGATTAAGTATAAAATTGCATATATTGTGCTGATATGATCATATCCGATTAAAGAAACGTAATTTGAGCAAATCTCTAGCAATAAAACTTGAATGGGCAATACAACCTAAAAACTTTGGCATCATATCTGAACTAAATACTATGTTTAAGCATGACCCTACACGTAACTGCGTACTTCAATTGTTTCATTTAGTTATTGTAAGGAACGGAAATAGTTAAGCTTTCAAGTGAGAAGGGAAAGAAACCATGAGCCATCAGGCAGCTGTATGCTCTCAATGAAAGCAAGTGCCTGCTCAATGCATTCTTCAACTTCTTTCCTTCTGTGTCCAGGATACAGCTGTATGAATGATGCAAGGCCTTCAATTACTGCTGAGGTGCATTCTACGTATCTGCAGAAAGACGTAACTTTAGATGTTGTGATAGATTATAATCTAAAACAAATTATTTATCTTTTTCTTAAACGGACACTCATACTGGGTCGGAGGAGTAACAAATAATACTATCGTTATTGCTCCTGCATCAACATATTGGTGTGAATCTATGAAAACAGTCTCACTCTTGCTAGGAAAGGCTCTTTTCCACCTTATTCCATAAGCCAGAGTGAAGGAAGCATGGTGCTTTAGGTCTTCTACATTTTTAATTAGGTGTATTGATAAAATGGAATTGGAATTATTAAGAATCTTTGAATGCTGATGAATGTGTAGATGTTACCATAACAGAGCCCCTTACAACTTGGCTAAACATATGCATTTGATTTCAAGCCATAACCACTTTATGTCTATATAGTGTAGACTATATCATCTTACTGATAATCAATCATGATATCTCCAAATGTTTCTGCAGGATTGATCACCTGCAGAAGATAAAAGTCCATAAGCCCATCAATAATCTATCCAATGAAAAGCTAGCCATTAGATCATTTACTTAGCACATACAGAGAGATCAAATTGTACCTCCAACCATCTGTAGGATCTTGTGAGCTCATATGATGCAAAACCTCCTGTATTGTTCTGATAAATCAGAACAACATTAGTTTGAACTGCTGCTATATATCAAAGAAACACCTCAAAAACCATCTTTCTACCAAGCTCCATAGCAAGTCTATTATAGTGAATTGGAAACTGGATGGTGTTTCCTGAAGAAATCTCTTTAAAATCATATACCTCTCTCTTATGGCAATATTTTCTAGCTGGGAATATACACTTGCTAATACGAGAGAGATGTATACTATATTACCTCGACCCTTCATTTTTATCCAGGTACCCATGTCCGCATGACATGACATGGGTGTGGGTGTGGGTGTGGGCTGCGTGGCTGCGTGTGTTTTTCATTATAGTTGGTGTAAAATCAATATTTTCCGGGTCTGACACCTGTACCCAATCCTCGTCGCTGAGTCCAGGTAACTTAAGATGTATGTTGAACATTCCCAATTGTGAAAGATCTAGCTATAAATGGACCAGCACAACTAACTGCATAAGTCAGTCTTAAGATTTATAGAATTATCGGCACCTTACTCCTGAAACTTCAAGAGAAATTTTGTTAACACAGCTACAACTTATACTACTGCTTCTAATGGTCAACAAAAGGGTTCTAATTGCCACTATTGACAGAATTCTTTTTGAAAAAAAAAAAAAAGACAGGAAAATGAGATTTACAAATAATGAAACAAGTCTATTCTTAAGACCTGCTTGTTTCAAGGTAAATTCATGAATGAGCAAGAGTGAGGTCTTCATCATCTTTTCTTTCTTTTTTGTTTTAATTTTTTTTTCTTGCTTGGAGGGGGGTGTGGACCTTACCCCAACCCTTAGTATTAATTAATAAGAGCTTAACAGAACAACAATGATGGCTTAAAGCCTAAAGCAAGTGTAATGCTTCTAATGAGACTTGAGCACTTGACATCTCCGTGAGGAGAAGTGCGTTGGTACAGGTGGAGCTAGAGCTCCTTGGTAAGTCTTCCCCATCTATACCAGCTGCTGACATAGGATACTCTGACTACCAGCTTTATCAAATGAACATCCACCCTCTTTACCAAGAATTGTTGCATCATTTTGAGTCTGAATTTTTATTACTACCCCAGCGGCCCAGCTCATTCCTTCCCAATATTTCCTCTTTGGTCCATTTAAGTCCGATGTTTTTTGCTTGTGCCACAGTCTCCCTACCCACTTTGAATCTCTCAAAGAATGCATTTATTTAATTTCTTTGATCATAGCAATATAGCATCTAAGAACTCCATATATTTGTCAGTTAAAGTTCCTATATCTGCTAATCTTACTAACAAGAAAACATATGGGGACACCTCACATTTTTGAACATTAATAAATCAAATTCACAAGGGTGAGAACACTGTTTTTCTGATAGCCATCATACTCCTGACACCATTTTGAGATTTGCATAAAAGAAATAGAGTATTCTTAACTTTGCAGAAAATAACCTACAGCAGCCTTAACCATTCTAACCAAGAGATCAAGTTCTTCTTATTATAGAAGTACAGTTTATCCTAACGCTGACCAGAAAAAAGGTGCTAAGAAATACAATAGGCATGACATATTACCTGAAGGGATAAAATCAGATTAACGGCGTCATATAATTTCTCTGCTGCAATTGCATCTCCGACAATATCTAATGGCATCTTTGATAGCAACAGTACTGCCTGCACGTGCGCTAGAAATTTATCAATCTCATAATGATGGTTGATGTGTGTAAAAAAATTTGAGAAGAAATAATACTCCCTGCATCCCAAACTGAGAGTCACTTTTCTAATGGATTTACTAAATTCACTTTTGCCAACTATCACATTCCATTCTGTAATTGCATGCATATAATGAGGACTGTATTCATGTATATCTGCTAGTGAAATTACTTGAGAGTCAACTTCCTTAATGTGTGCCGGGGACGGTGGAACTGATACCTATCAGATGTCAGCTTGAGCAAACAACTACGAGCATTTTATAGATGCTGCTATCAGGGTGTTAGCACCTCTTGTTCGTGCATACCAGCAATTTTGTTAAGAATAAGGTCTTCCCTTGTGTAATTTCCATAGGAGCTCGTGTGAATCTTAGATATTGTATTGAGTCGGATGCTTTTCATTATTTTCATTGTGATCTTAGTTTGTAGAAAATAAGACTTTGAGGAGAAACATGTTTCTTGCAATCACTGCTGAGCTCTTACATGTGCTCATTCACGTGTTCTCCGGAGAGGAAAATAAGTCGTGATTGTGGTTGGGACTGAAAAAGATGTATCACTCAATATATCGTAGTCAACTTCGGCGCAAAACTTTCTCCTAATAAAAAAAGGCACAACCAAGTTTGTGATCCTTTTCTAATAAATGTTTGTTTCTAGAATGTAGAGAACCATGCACCTAGTAGTCAAAATGTTGTGATATCAGGGGAAAAACAACATACGCAACTAAGTTCACTGATACCACGAAGGTTCTAATTAAATGTAACTGAGGCGTGATTAACAAGAAAATGATCTAATAAGAAAAAATCTACCTTCAAACCTTCTGCAGTGCAATCTGATACAGGCCAACCGTTATCTGGTGTAGAGAATGGCCATCCACCCTTAGTTATATGACGGTACCATGAATTAAGATCACCTGAACTATCTTCCTTCACCTTCATACCAAAATCAACTAACTATAATCAACATTTCAAGTAGCAACTTAAGATTTAAGACTACCAAACAGGCATAAATGCTTACTTGTGATATTTTAATGAAGCTATGTGCTTTTTCAAGGACTGAACCATATTCATCCTCAAGCTTTGTTGCGACTATTGCTTGAACAGCAAAACTAGTATCCCATAACTGAGATCCATTATATCCCTGGAACATATTGACAGGAAAGACTGTTTGCTATTGAGCTTTAACACATGGAAAGAGCAATAAGATTTCTTATGATTGTGCAGTGAACAATTTCAAGCTGACAAGAGAGAATGTCAAAGCAGAAGAAGCAGAATTCCATATCAAGATGGTCTAGTATTAACTTGAGTATCTTCCAACAATGAGCGTATGCCTAGACCTCATTGCACTAGCTAGAAAGAAATGAACGATTCAGGCTAGCATCAATATTTAACAGAACATCTGTAATTCTCTGCAGATGTGACAACTCTATCACTAAGGATGCTTCAACTTTTCTTCGCATATCATAAGGTTTGGACGTGAGCTTCAAGCTTATGTATTTATAAGAAGTCAGGATTATGATGATTCAATCTCATAGCTTGAAGCAAGGAAAGAAACTCAATCAGGAATGGAGGATGTAATTATTAACCTGCATCTTCATGCCATCTTCAGCTACCCATAGGTAATCTTTTACCCTTGAGAGATGCAACTTATTTTCCATTGAATTTGGATCCTCCACCCAACAACATAACATGTTTAGTACCTGTTTCACACAGATTACTTCAAGAATGCTAAATTGATACTGGCCATAATGAAAACTAGGAAGTAGGAACTATATATATGCATGTCCTTAAACATGTGTTTATGAGGGAAAAACGTTCATATGCCATTATAATGAATTAGTTTATCATGCATGGCATTACCATTATATGCATCACAACTTATGATTATCAGTAAGAACAATCGGTTGGATATGTTGTTGATGACAGCATTGAATGAATTTACATCCATCTATCATTGATTTGTGTTCCATACCTATTCAAGTTACTCATGTTACTCTTTAACAAAATTATTAGCCCAGTGAATACGAAATATGGATCCCCACTGGAGCCATGTGCCTTGCCTGCAATATTTATGACCAAGCTCTACTATAGGCCCCTTGTAGGGGTGTAAGCCCAAGCCGCGGAGCCGTCAAGCCGGCCGTATCAAGCCAAACCAGCCAGCTTGGTTTGACTAATTATAATGTGAATTTATACTTTATTTCACTTACAATTATAAATATCCCAAAAAATAATATTACACAAATGGGCCCTTTAAGTCGTTGAGCTAAACCAAGCTGAACCATGATTTAGTGGTTCGGTTTTTAGACTACAATGGATTGGTTCGACTTCAGATTTCGTTAGTAACCATGATTACTAACGGCTTGGTTCATGGTTTAGGCCCTTAGCCTAACCAAGGCAAGCCGTAACACCCCTAGGGCCTTGTCACTTATATAGATATCCAACAACATTAGGGTAGTTTTCAGTTCGTTTTGGACTTTTACCAAAGTGATATCGAAACTATGTTCGCCTCTTGAAAGCAGTCAAAACTAATTCAGGATCCCCTTCTTTCATCAGTATGATGTTGGTATCCAAATTGATAAAGAACTCATAAAGAAACAAAGGAACCCAATTCATTTTTGTTTGCAATTCAAGGTGATACTAATGGTATTTTAAGGTGTAGGCACACTTTTAACGAAGCAGAATCTTAATCAGTGAAGAAATCAATGCCTACATGTGTGTTTTATGTAGTGCCTTTCTTCTTCCCAGATTAGATCATATCTATTTCTTTGGTTTACTTTATATTTCATTTCACTCATGGGAGTTTGTAAGAAAATAAAAACATTTTTTTTAATCTTTTAAAGCTGTAGAATTCTCTTGTGCGGAAGGGATGATCGAGCTTTCTAAAACAACAGTGGAGCATGGAATGAATACTCTTTATCTCACAATATATTTGATAAGTAGTTGAATATTCTTTGGTGGTTTACATAAAACAAAATACAATTTGAATAACTACCGTTAAAATTATCATCAATTGTTTCAAAAATCTGCCATTTCAAAAAATCATCTTTGTAATTATATGTTCCTAATAATTTTCTAGAGTAATTGTATTTGAAAGTAGTGTATTTGAAAATTTATTTATCGAACATCCTACTTTATGAAGAAAAAAATTGTATGGAGTTTCTTCTATATGTTTCCCGTTCTATATTTCACGCTTTAAAAGTTTTGTAGTTGACACCGCTTTACCCGCCGATAAAATCCTGGCTCCACCACTGATTCTCAAGTAGCTTTACTAGTCCCGAAAGATATGCATAGGTTTTGCAGCCTTACATTGGGGAAATACATATTATAGTTCAAGTAGTGTTGAGAATAATAGTTGAAAATGTGATATATTTGTTTGTAATGCCTAATAGGCTAATTAGTATAAATAGGGGAAGTTTGTAATAGTTAGGTATGTAATTCATTATTGAAATAATAGATTGAAAGTTTTCACAAATATCTCTTTCTCCCTTCTCAAGACGACGTACTGCCCCTTCTCTTCTTCTTTCGCTGCGTCTCCGGCCACCGCCTCCGGCGGTGGTCTGACCTTCCCTCTCATCTAAAATCACCGAATTTGACATGGTATCAGAGCGGAGATCCTCTATCTCCGTCTCAATTCTCCTAAAATTTATCCCATTCGATTTTTCCCAATATCTTGGGTTCTTCGTTTCCATTTTAATTCTCCAGTGAATCATCATCAAATCAACCTCGCGAGTACATCATCACAAATCTCACTCTATTGTGTTCGTCTGTTACGAATTTTCAATTTTAATTTTCCCAAATCTGATTTTCTAGGGTTTATGATTCGCTGATTTCAAATCAGTTCTGATCTGTGATTTCGTTTCGTAATATTTGGAGATTTGGATTGGCTGATGAAATCAACGTCAATTTGCGAGTTCAATTGATCGCCTACAATTACAAAACTACTTCGAGATGTTTCTCTTCGTCTCTGTGTTCTCTTCGTCTCTACTTCTCGAATCAAGGACTTGAGATGACTTGCCGAGTTGGTCGAGTGACTCCATTACAGAGGTCTCCGGTATATACAAACCTTACTATTTGGTTAAGCATTTGTTCTTCATGGATGAAGTTTGGTCCGTGGAAATTTCCATGCTCAGTTTAAGGGGGAGCATCATTTTCCTCATCATTCGCCATCGACACAGATTTCGTCTTCTGTTGGCCATGTCATAATCGACACAGATTTTGTCTTCTGTTGGCCATGTCATTGGCATCATTGTTGCTGCGATTTGTAGCTTAAACTTTGATTCGGAGCCTTCTTGTGCTCCATCATTCAGTTTCGAGGGATCATCATTTTCCTCTACACACATCCTTTGCACAGCGTGTCTTATGATTGACATTACTTGGCGTCTTTGTTGCTGATTTTGATTCAAAACTTGGATTCAGAATTCAGTTCATGCGGTTTTCTACTCCATTATTCAGTTTCGAGGGAGCTTCATATTCCTCTTTGCTCACCTGTGCCACATATTGTTTCTTATGTTGGTCTATACATTAGCATTGCTGTTGATCTGAGCATTGGCTTTGCTGCTATTTCGGGATTATGCAACAGATTTCGTTTCAAGGGACTTCATTCTTGTTTGCTTGACATTTTGAGAATGCCTTTGGAGTTGGCATCCTATTTGGTTTGAAGAATGTTCCTCGACTCACATTCTATTTCGGCATTTCTTCATTCAAGACAAGTTGCACAATTCTTGTCACTATTCGTCATCGATTGAAGACTTCTGGATTTTATCGATTCTTCAACTCGAACACTTCACAAGGTTCCATGTACGAGTCTAGGGGGGGTGTTGAGAATAATAGTTGAAAATGTGATATATTGTTTGTAATGCCTAATAGGCTAATTAGTATAAATAGGGGAAGTTTGTAATAGTTAGGTATGTAATTCATTATTGAAATAATAGATTGAAAGTTTTCACAAATATCTCTTTCTCCCTTCTCAAAACGATAGCACACGTACTGCCCCTTCTCTTCTTCTTCCGCTGCGTCTCCGGCCACCGCCTCCGGCGGTGGTCTGACCTTCCCTCTTATCTAAAATCACCGAATTTGACAAGTAGAGATATGTACACAAAGCTAAAGTTTCTTTTCTTTTCACTGACTTTGGTATAAGAAGAACAATGAGGTTCTAGGGAAAAGAAAAATAAAGACAGAAACTGATTAATGCAGAGTCGGATATACTTATATAACTTCATAAATGAAGAAGGATACCTTATTTACCGGCCCAATGCAGATATAATTGGTGGTTTCATCCTCATGGTGAATATGTTTCATTACAGTGTCTAGTGCCGTACTTCTTAGCTTAGAGAAGGGCCATCGCATAAGTAGAGGTTCTGCAATCTTGTGTAAACCACCCCACATGATGTCTTGTAGTAGTGGATGTGGGTAATACATATCTTCCTGCAACAGCGTACGTAGAATCTGTTAGAACAATAGTGTTCTAGAATCTTCATGTTTTATTAGCTCGGTCACAACCCAAAAGAACTGGAGCACTATTAACATTTCACAATCTTTTAGTAGATTCTAAGTAGCTTTTCCCGCATGACGCTTATAGTTATAGCTCAATAAGCTGTTTCAAAACTTATAAACAGGTGGGCAAAGATTGAACGTGTTTCCTATTTTAGTTGGTTTAGCAAATGGGCCTAATCCCAATATGTGTCTACGCAATCCAACAAAAATAGGAAAAGTCCAAAAGGAAATTTGAGGATAGGGTGTACCTTAGCACATTGATTCCTAGCCACGTCCCAGTTAATCTGATTATATGGATGTATATAGAGCTCTCTCCTTAGCGATAGAATAGTAGACGTGAGTGGCCCAACAAACCTCTGCGCATATAAATATGACATAGGTAGGTAAACCATCCGAGTGTGGCACCACATGCGCCCTGTAAGCATTCATCGACGAATATTAAGTTTCTTTCTTAGATCCTTAATAATTCAGCCTATCAAGTTTTTCAAGTTGCTGCCTTAAGCTGGTATATTATGGCAACCAGTAAATCAGACCCACCATCAGTCTTTTGGCTACCAAGTCTCTGCTGCAACATCTTACAGTCGAACGTTCCAGACTATATCTATTCTTCATAAACCTTGTTAGGCATCTTCCACGAAACTTGTTTATGATTATTAGCACTTTTGTCGTATATTAAGCAAGTTCACAAGAAATAAACAAAAAGAAATTATACAGTGGATGTATACCAGGGTGCAAAGGAAGAAAGTATGGAAGAAGCCATATCTCTGGTGGTAGAGGATTGTTGCCGCTCCATTCATACACCCCAAGGACCTAGAAAATTAAGTTTAGCAGTCTGTTTTAAATTTGCCACAAGAAGATTGAAGAAAATTTTGAGTGAATAGGGATTTAATTCTTGGTGACTACATAGTCTAGAACAGTTCCAAACATGTACACTCTGATTTAGTATTAAAAAGACTTTGAGAAAAAACAAAAGAAAAGAATTAGAGACGGAGAAAAATCTTACCGAGAGCCAAAATTTTCCCCAGGACGGTATGCAGGTTACACCACCATGGTCAAGAATCCAAGTTCTTGCCCTCACCAAAGCTCCATCTCCACCATTGTGTCTTTCTCCGAGCAATCTTAGGCTGACATAGTTCAAAGCTGTACAAAACATAGTGCTGTGTCCTTCTATGTGTAATCCCCAGCCTCCATCGACATTCTGCAACCCAAATCACAATAGTCACTCTCTCATTTTGCAGACTTCACCCTTCATGGTGCGTTTTTCCCCTCTACTTTGTCTATCTTAAGATACTACCATCGTTTTTTCGCTAGGAGGGGCGCTTTCATACTCCTTCCAATCCTTGCCACCCGGAGGCGCCCACTTTCCGTTTTAGGAACGTCTTAAATTTAATTTAGATAAGTTCCTACCTGGAGTACGAACTAAATTATCACCATGATGTTAATAACGAATCTTACCGGTTAAACCAACCCCAAGGAATTCAAGTTTCCGACATCGACCCAATATGAAAAAAACCCAAATTATGATTTTGTTTCGTTCAACTCGAGTCTATCACTTGTTTGTCATCCACATCAAAGCACACAACCAAATCAAAAATAAGCCTATGAATCATCCGTGAAAAGCAGGCCTGAATGGTTGACAGGACTGAAGATCCAACTGCTTAGACATTTCGTCGAACAGTTGTCCTTCACGATAAAAACAATTTATTGATCTAAGATTCCGGATTCACGGTGGGCACGGATTTCCATCAGAATTTTTGAGCGGGAAAAGTTTGATTGCACGTTATAGAGGAAGTAGCCGAACCGAAGCACCCTCGCCCATCATAGCCGTTACTCGTGGTGCTGTGGATGGGCAATAATGCGTTCGTTTGCCTCTGCTTTGACGTATTTTCTGTCTCAAAATATGTTAAATATTTATTTTTTAAAATTTTTAAAATAACACATTTGACGGGTCATCATATCTTATGTATTTGCTAAAAATAAATATTTTTAAAAATAAATAGTTTCTCTGTCACAAAAGGATCGTTGAATTTTTTGTCAAATATTATAATCAATTATGACCAAAAATATTTAAAAATTTTAATTAATATAATGAAATTATAAAAATAAGTACTGAAACATAATTTAATAAATAAATAATAACTTATTTCACAATTTTATAATACTGAGTAACCTTTTGAAAAATTATTTAATTAAAAGTAAATCTAATTAACTAAAAATGTTAAATGAAAAAATCTTCAAAATATGAAGGAAATAGTTGCCAAAGAAGTAAAATCTTGAGGCGGCAACTTGCAATATTAGAAATTATATGGAGCGCACATGCGCTCCTAGCAATGAGCGCCTAGTGCTCCATATTCATTCTATTACATTATTTTGTTCATGTTTTATAACTAAATGTTCATTTTATTTTTTTTACTATTATTATTGATTACAGTAACAATGATAAAAATAAACATTTACTTATAAAATATGAACAAAACAACGTAATCGAATGAATATGGAGGAGCGCCTGTGCGCTCCATATACGGACTGCTTGCAATATCTCAAACACTGCTGCATCATTGTGTCGGGTTTATTTCCGATTTAATTTTTTTCTCCTTTTTAATTGAATGTTTTATCTTTTTTTTTATTGGAATTTACTCTTTTTTTTTCGATTTAATTATTTATATAATGACATATTATGAGAAATTATATCGTTGTTTTTAAGATAGTTAAAACGAAACGAAAAAATTATTATTTTCCTATTGCCTTGTTTCCTACTTCTTTCGTTTCCTAAATAAGACAAAAGCACATTCTTATTGAATCTCAAAGAAGTAGATATGCGTACGAATTAAAATACTTAGAAAAGCATTTAGGAAAACTTTTGTGCGTATTTAATTTGAAATTGAGGAAATTTAATTACAATATTACTAGGTATGCTCGTGCTCGTGAGCTTGTAGTGTAAAAAAATTAGAAAAAAATGAGGAGAAAATCAATTATTCATATTATTTTAAGTTAATAATTAAAATCGAACACTACTTAATTTCAAATCAGTGATATATTTTATATCATACTCCCTCGGTTTTGATTTAATTATTCTTGATAATAACATATTATGAGAGTTTTATATCGCTTTCAGAATGATTAAAACGAAAAAATAAAATAATTTTTTAAAATTACCTGATGATTATAAAGATAACGACGTATCTCCTTTTGATGCTCTTCCGATAGCATTGTGTTTATTGCCCCCATCACTGACAAACTGATGACCTATTGATGGGAAACAATCAAGATAAGATTAATTAGTCCACCAAAAATTAGCTTATTCTCCTATTGCAGATCTTCTATATCACCGACGGATTTGTTTCGAATGATAAGTGATTTGGATTCGCTTAATGGAAGTTTCGAGTTTGAGTCTCTTCCGTATGCAAAAAAAAAATAATGATAATAAAATATTTTATGTCAAATAAAATCATCTTTCAAACGATTGAGATCGAATTTTTAAAAAATGACACATAACATGAGCGAAAATGAGCATGTAAGAATATCAGTTTTGAGAATTAGCTCAGAACATTAATATATATAATTTGAAAGAGAGAATTAAACAAGCTTTCGCGACGAATTCAACTGCCAAGTGCAAGAGCGGCAATTCATAGAGAAACTTTGTGTGATCTATCTAGCGATCGACAAGCTAGGACACTAACAATATACAAGAACAAGGAAACATTAGAAGCTACAAAAGTAGCAACAACTTGCAATCCTGTCCTAACACAAAATTTGAAATTAAGAATGAATTTATAAGCATTTTTCAAACTTATTCATTATTAGAGTATCTATAGTATAAGGAGGAGATGTGGACCCCCTCTTGGTGAACAGTAAATTTTTCAACCCAACTCCCAAGATAAATTAATAACAAGAAAATACAATTTTTTTTTTCATTGGGAATAAGAGTTAAAAGAGAGAGAGAGAGAGGGTGGGGAGGGGGCTGCGACTAGGGATTATAGGGGTGGGGGTGACAAGAGAGAAAGAGAGAGAGGTGACATTGTTTTGTTTTTTTTTTTTTGTCTTTTTTATTTTGTATGCTAAATAAATTAAATTTTCTCTTTAAAATTATTATTTTTTGTTTTTTCTTCCTTTTTATGTTTTTTTCCTTTTTAATTTTTTTCTTTTTTATACTACATAATTTTTTTTAAATTTTAATTAGTTTCTTTTTTTCATATTTTTTCTTTATTAATTATAATAAAATATATTTTCCTCTTTGTAAATACAAAATATTTGAATGTTTTTCCGTGTTCTCGAACACGGATTTACACTAGTAATATATATATAGGAAAGTGATTAAATATAAATCACAAATATCGTACAAGCATGCGAACCTGTTGTATTTTAGTGTTTTTTTTGTTGTATCTTCGTTAATTTTGTTGTATCTTAATTTTTTTATTTATCTTAGTAAGACCCCGTTGTATCTTATTACATTTTTATTGTATCTTATTACATCTTAGTTAGTTTGTTGTATATTTAAAAATATGTTGTATCTTATTACATTTTTGTTGTATCTGAGTTAATTTTCTTTAAAAAAAATTTGGGTTGGATATTTATTTTATAAATTACAGATATATAACTAACATACAACAAAAATGTGCTAAGATACAACTGATTCGTACGGTTTGTACGAAAAAGTGGTTTGTAGCG
>JAOTQG010026190.1:0-15459 GCA_025631175.1 Iris virginica
ACCCCTTCCCGATTCGTAACCTAGCCCCCGTACCTACAATCTCTTACATTTTCAAAAGGCTTGTGCTTCCGAAGTCTTAAATATAAAACGGAGGTGGCGACTCTCAAACTTACACACAAGCATGAGCGGTCACGAATGAGAAAACCCGTGCACTTGTACCAAAGTTCTCATTGCACACGCCCGATGACACATTTTTTCATCCGAGATAAAACCAAAATCTTATCTTCATGGGCGTCGAGGATCGGGGTTCTCACACCAACCGACTTTGAATTACTAAAACTAAGAGATAACCGATATTGAATTAGTAAAACTTAAAGCATCAAATATTAAGTCAATTATTATTAAAACTTCAAGTAAATATATATCTAAAATCAACATGTAAAATTGAAATAGAAAATATTTAGCAAAAATGGATTTAAAAGAATGAAAAATATTAATAAAGCCAATTAATGTAAAAGTAATTAAAAGGTTCTTCTTTAAAAAAAAAGAAAAGCTAAAATCAACAATTGATATTAAACTAAAACCAAAACCATATCAATTTGATAAACCTATAAAAAAATTATAGTGTAATAAAAAACAGTTAAAAAATGAGTTAAACTTCAATCATTTTCATGATATAAATGTATGTATATATAAATCAAATTATTAAAACTTTAAATTAACTATAAATCTAATAATCAAACCAAAGTAATGAATTCGAATAGAAAAATATTCAAGGAAAAAAAAGCATAAAAAGAAAATCAAAATGGAGTTAAAATGTAAGCATATTTAACATCGAAACCAATATTTAAAAAAAATGAAATTCAGACGAAAAAATAAATTGTAAAATAAAAATTTTAGAAAAAAGAAAAAGAAAAAGGCACGTACAAATTTTTGAGGGGGATTTCTAGCTAATCACGTACGGTTTGTCTTGGATGCCGGTTCTTGATCTTTCGGAGGTTAATGATTCTTTCTGCCTCCTGCTGCATGCATAGTTTCGGATGTGCAGGCAAGCCTGATTTTGATGATCATGTCATTAGCCAAAATTACTCGTTTTTGTTGTTTTTAATTTGAGAAATAATTAATGTCTTCGTTCTTGATCAGCTTAATAATTAATTCATGCATGGTATCAAATACAACAAAATTAACTTATAAATGTTAATGATTAAAATTAGATGGAGTACGTACGTACTGGATGGATGGATGTAGGGTTAAAATTAAAGATGCCGCATATGCTAGCTATATATTGATATGAACTAACTAGCTAATAAATATTCCAACTATATATTGAAGGAAAGTAAAAGAGGCTTATTAATATATAGTATAATTTATTTAGAATTATGATCAACAATTCAACATGCATACATCCTTCTTAATTAATTATCTGTTGTTCAATCTCTACCGCGCGATCAATTAATTAAAGATCGATGATAGGGACTTCACAGCATACATTTAAATAGCGAAGCAATTGAAATATTGGAAACGATCGATCGAGGACGACTATAATTAATTCGGGCTTTACTTTCTTTTTGAAATACTCCTAATTAATAGCAAGTAAAATACTAAACATATATATATAGCAGTTATATATTCATTGTACGAATATATAACCGTGACTAATATTGTCTTACACACTACCTATATTCGAATTTTCTGTCTCAGATGATGTTTCATTTTGAAAACGTCACATATATGTTCTAACGATTGTTTAGGATTTCGAATTTAAAGTTTAGGTTCAAATTTAAAGGGGTATGATGAAATTTTAAGAAAATGTGATCTTGACAATCTGGACTTACACGTGCTAGAACATGTGTAGCATACGTCCGCAATGGAAGTCACTCGAGGAAACTGTTGATCATTGAGATAATTGCTTAGATGTCAGTTAAATGTGTATCAAAAATTGAAATTTGACATTTAAATCGAGCCGTATATAATGACAACGAGTTGCGGTATAGTAATAAGACGTCTCTTTAATTTTTAATGTGTTATAAAATTAAGACACGTTGAAAATAAATGAAAAATCACTAACAATCTAAGGGTGTGTTCTCATGGGTATTTTTTGCCCTGTTTTTTGAGTTTTTGGTTTTTCTCTCTCATTGATCCCACAGTTTTCTATCTATCTCTCTCTTACTTTTTATTTCAATCATTACAAAAACTCAAAAACCAAATCAAAAACTACACATCCAAACACACCCTAATTTTTTTATTTTTAAGTATCCAACAAAATAAAAACCTTGTTGACCAGGGTGGATTCATCCCGAATAAAATTATTAGAGTGAACTCACTTATCCTTGCTTAATATATTTCTAAAGTGATCGGATGAAAAGGAAGGAGAGAGTGAGAGAGTTGTAAGTATATGATCGATGTAACATGATTGGGGGTGGGGGTGGGGGACATGGATGGATGATTCAACAAAGTGGATTTTAACATTTGCTTATCTGATTTGCCAAAAATGAAAGGTATGGCATTAATGGAGAAACTTACCCATTTATGGTAATTATGCTAATATTAATTAGTCCAGCATTGCCTACTATACCGGTTGGTATATGAAGCTCCTAAAAAATTTTAGCCATGAGTATCAGAGAATGTGTTCATTCTTTCATTCTCCTCCACTCTTATCAATTAATTTTTAAAATTAAAGATTTTTTTAATTTTTCTAATTAAATTTTTTTAAAAATCAAATTAATTTAAATCTCATAATTAATGCCTAAATTAACTCATTCCTAACCTAATTTCCAAAAAAAAATTAGGAATTCAAATTTAAATACCGAAAACGGATAAGCAAATGAATATTAAGCACTGACGAATGAATATTAAGCATTTACGAAATGAACATTCATATCACATCAAACTGTAGCTTCAGTAGCAAAATGAACATTCATCTCATTCGAAATGAACATTCATATCACAGCAGATGAGTCATTGAAATATATGAACCTCAATGACCAAACTGGAGCTTCAGTTACGAAATGAACATTCATTTCAATCGAAATGAACATTTAAATCACACCAGATGAGTTTTTGAAATAAATGAAACTCGATAACCAATATCACACAAAATGAACTATCATAATTTATGTAATGAATACTTAAATAACGGTGCAAAATAAACATTCATTTCAGTCGAAATGAACATTTATATTTCACCAGATGAGTAATTGAATTAAATAATTTATGTAATGAATACTTAAATAATGGTGCAAAATGAACATTCATTTCAGTCGAGATGAACATTCATATCACACCATATGAGTAATTGAAATAAATGAACAAATCGTCTTCTTACTAACCAATATTCAATACTCACCCACTTGTCGTCTCTCTCTCACCCTCGTCATCCTCTCTCCCTCTCTCAAATCCTCCATTGCAAATCACAATTAACACCAAAATTTCTCTCCTACGCCGCACCACCAATTTCACCTAAATCCAACCCAACCGCATGAAAGCAGCCATAGCCACCGTCGTCCCCTTCTCCCTTCTTTCTCTAGCTTTGATTTGCAGTGTTTGTGAAACACAGAGGAGTGACGGCGATGAAATGGTGGGATGAAGCAGCGAGAGGAGATTGAGGGAGCGGCTGGAGGATAGGAATGGAGCGGCGGGAAGGGAGGGGAGGGGGCAACGGTAGGAGAGGGAGGGAGCGGCGAGAGTGAGAGAAAGACGAGAGAGAGAGAGAGAGAGAGAGAGAGAGAGAGAGAGAGAGAGAGAGAGAGAGAGAGAGAGAGAGAGAGAGAGAGAGTGTCTGGAAGAATGAGGGAGACGTGAGGGAGAGATAGAGATCTGAGAGTTGAAATTAATTCTTAAAATTAAGAAATTTAATTAGGTTATTTTTTCTTTGAGAGCTACTAACAAAGAGCTCTTAGGAACTCCATATAATTTGCCTGTCAAATACTTGCTAGAGTAACGATCAAGATTTTTACGGGGACTCTCCCTCTCTAACTATACATGTTTTAAGCATATGATCGATCAATTATGTCTTGGAGTAGTTCAATAATACAGAAAAAATAAAAATATTAGTACTTCATTTAATTTATCCAAAATAAGTGTAAGAAATTGTTTACAACGATCCTTACGAATAAATGAATAATTTTTCTCTTTTTTTTTTTAGACGGAGGAAATGTTAAATTTAATTGATTTTAATTTCCCAAGCCAATAGGTTAATTGACATTAATTTTCGTATACAATTCATAAATACTTTAATGCATTATGACAAAGTTTACATCCAAATATCTTCAAATTTTGCAATTCAAACAAAAAAAAATTTTGAAATGGAAAAAAAAAACACGAATTTTTAAAATTGATAGTGAAATTTTTTTAATTTAATAAAGAAGATTGTGAACCTCAAAAATTCAAGAGAGAGAGAGAGAGAGAGAGGGGGTTAGCAATTGCAGATAATCTGATGAGCGCTTAGACGCTCGATTTTATTAGGAGTGCCCAATGCACATACATGTTATAAATTATGCACGTATACGTGTTACAAAATATACATATTAATTATACCATTAATATGTTCATAATTAATATGTGCATTTTATAACATATATATGTATATAATTTATAACATATATATGCATTTGGCACTCCTAAAAGAACCGAGAGCCTAGGCTCTCATCAGATTTTGCCTTGGCACAGGTGATTGGTCCCCTCTTTTGATGAAAGAAGCATAAGAATATGACATTGAAGAGGTTAATTGGTCTTCCCGAAAATAATTGCTAAAGTATTGCTAAATACTAACTTTTAAAAAAGGTGGATTGCAATAATTAATTCTTCCCGAAGACTTGTGCACTGATTTTCTTTTAATCACATCGGACAAGATTGAACCTTGGAATTTTTTAAGGTTGAGATTCCATAGGTTTAACCTATAATTCCTTATGATGCCTCATTATTATTTGACCTAATACCAACTCTCCACCGAAAATTCTCTTTGTTTTTTTTTTACTAATTCATTCTCCTTTATTTTTATTATTATTATTATTATTCTCGTCTGTCCAACAATGACCAATTGTTTCTTCTAGCTGATGTAATTAATAAACGAAATTATCTTTTGTTTGATTTTTATTAAAAGGTTGAGATCAATATAGACCTGACTTATATTGCCTCCGTCACATTTTAACTATCCCATTTCTCAAAAGTTGTGAGAGTTTTTTTTTTTTTTTTTTTTTTTTAAATATGACACTTAAAAGGGGACGAAAGGAGTATTATTTATTAATTTATGGCTTACAAAGGTAACGAATAAGGCTTAAAGCTAGAAAATATCTGTAACAAGATGTGATTTCCCCTTTCGTTAGAAAAGAGAATGAAATACCCTTACAACAAGATGCATAATTGATGTGAATATAATTCAAAGCCTTTACAACAAAAAATTATTCAGCAGATCTGTCACGTTTAATCACCGGAACTAGCCGACCCTACCACGGGTGCAGACCCAATATCCTTGCTTAGGTTAAAAACTAGTTAAACTATAACCAAAGCTCTAGAAAATCAGTTGAATTCAGATTGGAACATCAGATGTATTCAGAAATTATTCAGGTCGGTCGGTCGGTCAAATTTCATTGTTTTTTTTTATTATTTACCGGATCTAGTTAGCATTTTCATGAAAGAATTCATTTTGCAAACTATCAATTGCACAATAGGTACCAGAGACCCTATAAATTAGTGAGAAAAACAAACAAACAAACAAACAAACAAAAGACTATGCACAGCATGCACCTTCCTATTGACAATTTAGGGCTTCCGAATAACAGAACTATCTGAGACAATTCTAAGTAACGAAGAACGAGCTTCATACATCATAAGATAAAAAGAGATAAACTGAAGAAATCTGTGAACAGACCAAGTAACGTGCACCAAAAAAGCTCTATACATCAAAGAGAGACAAAATACAAAAGGGCGGGACAAGGGAAGACAAAAGACCACCCTGATGCGCCATTAATTTAATTGCTAACAGTATATATATAGAAGCAGTTTGAGTCATTTTCAAATCCCCGAAAGGAAAAGAAGGTGGTTGTTCTAATCTACTAATTTTATAAATACTACGTCCCATTCAGAGAGAGTCAGACGAAAGACCAGTTCATAAACATGAAGCTTACGCAGTGAGGATTTTCTTCGTCGTTCAACACCTTCCAAGCCACTGCTCGTTCATAGGAGACTGGCCTCCCCATGCTAGACAAGCATATCCCAGCCTGTAGACAAGCAAAACCCTGCAAACAAAGCCAGTGGAAAATGAATCACAACTAGTAGGCCAATATATTTTCTTCGTCATAAAATGTTAAAAGGAACCAAATCATAACTAATATTTTAAAGAACTGAACCTGCTGCATAATCTGGGGAAGCTCCGAGCATACAGTCTTTCTTCCATTTTCATCAAAAATCTTCTCCAATGTAATATCTTGAAGTGAAACCAAGGTTGTCTCGAGCATATCAAGACCTGCCTGATTGGAGAAAGTGAAAACTGGCAATGCCTAAAAACAAAAATCAAAAATCAGATTCAATGTCTTACATGTACTCCATTGAGATATAAAGAAAGAACAGTAAAGGAAATACACGTTTGCATATAAATATTGCAAGATAAGTGTTGAGAAATTTATGAGATAGGTATTTGAGATTTTCACTCAAACACGCGAGCCATTTAAACAGCCACCAACAGTGTATCATGCTTCAACATTCCTGCTCACATGCCACCCGCCCGCAATCATACAGGAGAAACAGACTGAGGCACATCAACACTCTCAGAAAAAGGAGTACCAACTGCATGCAATGATATATAGGGAAAACAAATGTAGGATGAACACTTGAGACCACAGAAATTGTGAAACTTGCAACCAACCTATCTAAACATTGGTTACCAGAGAGCGAGCACAAACATGGGTATCTTGTTTCAATGTCCAAGGAGAAATGATGAAGATTCCCACTAATTTGGCTTTGAGTATAAATGTTCTATAAATAGCTGAGTTCTTCCATTGGAACATGGCAATGAAAGCGTGAGAATTTCATGTACGCTTCATATTTTATGCTTCTCCACCCCAAAATTTCTCGCAAAATTGACACTCATTTTGGAATGAAGGGAGTACTTCAGAAAACCTGCACTACTTTCATACTTTTTCTAGTTTTTGGAGTGGATTAATTATTAGTTTAACGAGGGAGGAATTAGAAGAATTTAATGATTCTGTACCTTTGAGTTTAAGGGTGATTTAGCCGGTTGTATCATTTTGGTTTAGCTCATTATACATGTAATCTATCTCTGTATAATTAGGTTGGAACAATGAAATCTTAGACTTTCCTTTGGAAGTTTGAATGGTATTGCCTGGCTGCAGACAGTCACTTCATTCAAATGTTGGATCTTAAATTTGTTCTGTTGAGTATGACACTATGACTTTATAATTAATAGCTTAAATTATCGATGATAAAAACAAATCCAACCCTGCATATGCTTTATGCCAATAATGGAGGTAGTTATTCAAAAATACGAAATTACAAGTTCAAAATAATACCTTCATAGAGCAACAGAGAACAGCATCAGAGTGCTGCCAAAGTGTTTTGAGAATGGATTCACTTTCTTCACTGACAGTTTTGAGTAGCTCCTCACCTAGAAAGAACCTGTTTGAAATTAAAAATTGTGAATCAATGCCAGTTTAGTAGCCAGCAACTTTTACTCAACTGAAACGTATGTAAGTCTTGGCTTTATCATCGCATAGTGATATTTTAAAGCAACTCACCTATAACTTTGACAGATCCACCGAGTAAGGGTGTCAGCTTCAGGACTGACTGGTGGTGGCCGCAGACCACGAGAGCCAAAAGGAGAAGGGGAGAGGGCCAATGCTACCCTTTGAACAGATGATATAATACTGCGAACATACTGCCTAGCCATAGCGGCTACATTCTCTTGAAGGTGGATCTCGAATGCGAATTGAAAAGCTATGGTCATAACGGATTTCGTATTTGCGCATTGGCTGAGAAAATCACTAGGTGCTCTATTGCCAGCAGGCTCAAGAGCAGATGCAAGGTCCAGTGTACGATTTTGACCTGCGGCATTCTGCATCAACTTTAAGGTGAATGGTAAGGCATGTACTATATAGAAAGAAGGTACAATATAAGCATATATCAGAGTTCATGCGGACAAGGTTAAACTTACCACTCCAGAATCTATAGGAATGATGCGAAAACCTGATGGTAGGAGAGGTGCATCATCTGTAAAAGAGGCATCAATTGGAGCAAAGATGAGCTCTGCAGAAGTGCCGATGGCATTCTCATCCACTCCACTACAAAGCTGAAATGAAAGCGTAATAAGATTGAGCAGATAATAGCTAAATTGTAATTATGGTCAACTTATTGAAAAGACAATGAATGTGCAAATAATCATGGCAATAACCTTAATATTTAGTGGAACCAAGTACTTAATACAACCCTAACCTGAAACATTATTCAAATTTAACGAAGTTTGTGATGCATCAAATATAACGAAAGTTCCAACTTACTTGCAAAAAGAAGATGTCAGCGGGCATAATCATGTCGTCTCGATAGTGCCCCATGTTTTCCATCTTTATAACCTCCATGAACTGTTTCAAGGAAGTTATAGTGCATTAAACACGATATAACATTTTTTTTAAATAATAGGCCTGCTATTTCCATATTTCAGATCCAAAAATATGCGAGCATCTAGAACAACCATGTATAAGAATCACGTAACTCACCTCTTCATGCTCAATAGTGTGAGCCAATGGAAGAATAACCTGACCACCGAAGCTTCCACTTCTAGGCAATGGTAAACTACAAGGACCAGCTTTAACAGCAGCAGCTGAGTAAGCATCAATACTACTGTCTGCCCATTCTGATCGGTGCTCCCGCATGAACCTGAGAAGAATCGCAGGAGGCACATCCTGCCCAAATATGAAGAAAGTAGAAGAGAGTAATCAGAAATTATTCCTAGAGACTGGATGTGAAAGATATATACTTGAAGAGAAAGGACACTTTGTAACCGTCAGTTCATCCTCATCATGCTTCCGGCTAGGACTTAAAGTGAATTTTGATTCCACCGCCAATAGTTTTATTAGAGCATCCATTCTTACTTTTGCATAAACAGGTCATGCATATGTATATATTATTCATAATCTAGTCGGCCTTAGTAAGTCGTTCACACAAAATTTTATGCTTCAAAAGGAATTGTTTCATCATATTCCTTTTCAAATGTGCTGTGATTCATTGTCATCACGAAAAGTCTCTTACATGGAAAAATGGAAGGCCGCACAACTATTTTCTCTTTCAAACATTTTCTTTAAGCGGATTATTTCGGACAGCTATGTAGTTTGCTTGCTAATCAACTACAATTTCTACCCCAAATATACTAAACAACAAATTATGCTCGTTACTTTTTCGCTAATATTTGTACATATGTTACCTGGACTCGGTTACGAGGAACAGCACCCGTGTCGGATCCTCCAAAATTACAAAATTTTACACCAAATGTAGTGTAAAACAGCCACATGCACACCCACACCCATGTCGTGTAGGACATGGGTACTTTGACAAAGTGAATGGTCCATGTAACATAGATCAGTACTTTATGAAGGATACCAATAGAATATAAGGGCACCATAGATAACCATCTAGATTTTGGCTTTCAATGATCAATCATCATCGGTGCCTTTTGTCACATTAAGCAACATCAAGCATGACACTCAAATCTTAAATAGCAGGAACTGAAGGGTGGACACTTGTGATAATAATTTTTACCAGCAGTAGTTGCAAACTTTCCAAACTCATATATATTTAATGATTACTAATTTATATTGGGAAAAACAAGCACCACAAAGTTATAAAATACCTTCATAGACCAGTGAATGAAATGAGAAGGAGAATGCAAGGGTTAACCATTTCGGATTCTTGTGAACATCCCGTAATGATAAGCAAATGTGCAAGAGATCAAATAAACTTACTTGTAAAAGCATTGAAGCTTTGGCACACAGTACAGCATTGCTGACAGAGGGAAATCCATTGCCATACATAAGAGTTGGACCAGTAACTTTGCCGGGAGATGGGTTCACAAGAACAGTAATGTCATCAAGGCCATCGCTTTCCATCATAGACCATCCATCATCAGTGAAACCATTCACAGCATCATTAAAACCCCTGTGAACAAGAGAGTAAGTTCTATTCACATTTAACAAATTGCGTAGACCACTGAACAATCTCAAAACCAAAAACCCACTTGCTCAATCTCTGGCCAAGTGCACGTAGAGCTGCAGGTCTTCTTCCCCAACTAGTAACAGTGGGCTGTGAAATTTCTTGGCTTATCTGCCTCAATTGGCGTAAAGCCTGAAAGAGAACAACAGTGATTATTATTATCAAAAATAAATATAAAGTTTATGCCAAGACAGTTAAGACATTCAATACTAATTCTCATGTACATTTCCATCTCAAACATAAGTCGTACTCATAAACATACGAATTTCAAAATAAATTATTACCGCCAATGTTGTCCTCTGAGCAAGTAAAGTTGACGACTCATACAGTGGGCGCAGTACTTCCGGTACACTCCATGGCTGATCATGATATAAAAAACTACAGTTAACATTTTATGGAGAGCATCCAACCATTCATTTGTCGCCACCAAGTAATAAATTTTGGTATGTACCTCTAAATCCATGTGATCAACTATGTGAATTATAGATCCACCACCTTCACAGGGTCGTATCAAGTACCCACTTGCCAGCATTTCTGCTCTCACAAAATGCTGCACTGGCGGCATACTGGGACCATTTTGAGTGTTGTTCAACGATCTTTCGCAGACCTATCATTAACAAAGAGACTAGTTATATTTTTTTAAGCAAGTAAAGATACCAACAAGAGTCGTGATCCAAATAGTTCCGCGGAATTTGTAATTTGTTCAGTCACACATACCACAAGACTACCATCCTCTAAAACAGATGTATAGCGCAAGAGCCAAAAGTCACGACCGGGTGCTAAAGTAGTTGGAGCATAGAGCTACATCAAGTGAATAAATTAAGAAATTGTTAAACAAGTAAATAAAGTGACTGTTAAACAAGTGAGCATAAACAATAATACATAAAAAGGTGAAGAACCCAGCACAAACCTGCATATACAGCAGCTCAATAGTACCATTACTTCCAGTAGTCATCGCATTAAGGACATCCACAGCTCGGCAGTCACGAAACCATGAAGGCCGATCTTTAAGGATTTCTGCGACCTGACATCAAAACATAAGAAATAATAAATTCAGTGTTAGAGAAAATGTCACCAAGAAAACAATATCAACAAGTGAGGGTAGCAAAGGCTTACTCTTGTAGGTTCTAGACCCACAAGACCACATGCACGTGATGCTACACCAGTGCAACCGTGAGAAATAGCAATGATTCCAATGGAATCCGGACCAGGCTGCAAAGTTAAAAGAGATTTGTTTAGAAGGAGACAAGCAACCAAAATTTTTTGCCAGCAAAGTCAGAAACAGTAAAGATTATTCAGTAGGCTTACAGCAATGGTTGATCAAATAAGGTATTCCCCAAAGGCATGCATTATGTACATCATGTTTATTTACTTAAAAGCTATGATCCGAGGGACACTTCAATATACTTACAAGTAGCCATATCGGACATGAACACCCACGTCCACATGTATGGACACATGAAATTAGGGTTTTTATGAAAATGTTAGGATGTTTCATCATGGACTGCTAACTATCCACCAATTTGCCGGGGGGTTTACGTCATTATATTAAATCAACAAATGTGTAGAAAATATAGTATGAAAGTAGTTTTTTGGAGCTTTCAAAAGTACTCAATTTCATCTATATTTTATAGTTCTACTTAAGGTGGATATGAATGTTAGGTGCTGCATGGAAAGCCAACTATACCTCCAATTCACCTATGTGTTTACTTTATTACATCAAATGGACAGATGTGTAGGAAATAAGTATGAACGTAGTTTTTGGAGCTTTCAAAAGTACCCAGTTTTGTCTATAATCCATAGATCTATGTGCATGTTTATATATAGGGCCATGTTCTTGTTTGTTGTATTATGAAAGACCCTGTGTCCGACACCAAGTTTCTATGCCGACACCTGACACTCACAGACACGAATCATAGCTCAAAAGAGAGGACCTAATGGAAATGAAATATCAAGAATTCAGGATACAAGAATGTCTACTCACGTAAAAAGAACAGAAGGAAAAAGGAAGTCACTGCTACTCGCAAAACCTAACTAAGTGAGGACTATGATCATAAATATTGGCTTAATTTTCTTGTCAGTAAACAGTGGCTTCAGCAAACTCGAACCCTTCACACTAAACCCAGTGGTGACGACAAAAATAGAAACAATTAAAATAGGAATAATAATCTTAACTTTAATAACAATAATATATAACAATAATTATATTAAATAAATAATGAGAATGTGCAAAAAGTTTTGCAGTGAACCTAAACTTTTAATATAGCTCAATGAATGGATTTTTTCCGATAAGATTCTCGACCTTTTAGGGATACACAGAGAAACAGAGTGGAGGAAAAATATATGATAAAAGAACGGGAATGTGGGATAGTGACTGGAATGATGAGATGCCTTTGTTGCTTAGAAGGTTAGCATGTTTCTTTAATTTGTTTATTTGCCATGAGATAATGTAGTATAAAGGCAAATGGTGTGAGGATAACCACATTAAAAATTGATGCTAAAGAAGGCAATTACCTTCATCCCAGGCATTTGGACCCACTCCACAGCAGTTCCAGTGGCCTTTGATAGAAACTCTGTTAAAGTCTCCTCTGCAATGGACAATAGTCTAGGAAAAATACAAATACATTCTCATAAGCCATAGAAAACAAAAAAGGAAGACACAAAAGCATATAATCATCCCAAAGAACAAGAAGAATTTGCCTACTAACCCTGCAGGGCTGGCATCTCGTGGTGGATGCTGAGGAGTCAAGTGAAGTTGACCGCTCGTCACCACAGATTCACAACTATTATCTGTGGTGGCTAGGGTTGTCTGCAACATACCAAATAAATTTACTCAGACCATAGCTCATGAACTTTTTCATCGACTATAATTTTTTTTAATAAGCACTTAAAAAGTCTATTTAGCCCCTTCATTTGCTTTCACGAGATTTGAGGATCAGGAAAACACATAATCCATGGTTGGTTTTGAGATTATTAATTACTTTTTTTGTTCAACTTTAGTAAAGATAGTCTAACAAGTCAAACACATGGTGAGAATGCCAAAGCAAAAGATTTCCAATACAAATCCTTACAGCTTCCCCACCTTGCACACTGGTTTTTAAATCTAAGTAACAAAATAATCACGCTTGCTAAAGTTAAGTGAATTGATTCAAAGATATAGGTTGAAGTGCAGTTTTCTCTTTTTTTCCTTGACTTTTCTCAAGGTCACACGTTTTCAGCAACAAAAAATTGAAAGTAAAGAGGGCAAGATTAAATCTTTACATTTTGAGTCTGTTGGCGGAAAAAGCTGTTCTCATACACCAATTGCGAAACTTGCTTCTGCAACCTGTCATTCTCCTCCATCAAGAGTTTATTCATCGCTGATAACTTCCTATTCACAGCTTGGAGCCGTGATGCCTCCTTCCGTTGCTTTTCCCTACATCTGTATAAACAAAACCATATCGGCATATCCATAACATAACTTTGAGGGGGGCAGGGAAACAAGAGGTTTTAATCAACATAACAAATCTTCTACAAAATTATACAAGTCCTAAATTCATCACAGAAATAATAAAATTAAAAGATAAATATCAAAACTTGATTAGGTACCTCCTATTCTGGAACCAAACTTTGATCTGCTTAGGCTCAATGTTGGAGAGAATGGGACATTCACGAATCAGCTGTTGTCTCCGAAGGGAACTTGGTTTGGGGCAGTCATGGTACAGCCTTTCCAAAGCTTCGACCTGCTCGGGGGTGTATCGCACGTATTTGCCATTATCCATCCCCAATTTATCCTCTTTGCAGGCCGAACTCACCGCCATCATCACTTCAAAATCAACAATTCCCAAATTTCAAATTGCAAAACCAGACCACCAAATGATTTCTTTCACCTTTTTTATTTATTTAACACAAACCTTGTTCATCAAACATCCCTCCACTGAACAATTTACTTCAAATTAAAATTCTCAAGGAAATTTCAAATCAATAATCCATCATAACCCTTTTCATGAATAATTGAACCCTAATATCCTGATAAGAAATCTCTAAAGCTCCTCAAAACCAAACAAATCAATTTCCTAACCTTACCTAAGGATTGAAGACCTTAAAAATCTAACTAATTCCTACAAGTGATCACAAGTAAAAATCAGAAACTATTACCTCAAATTATCTCTATCTCTTAGTGACTGAAAATCCAAATGCCCTTAATTTAAAGATGAGAATTATAGTATTCACCCATGTCTAATTACCACATATACAAACACTTTAGCGTGCGTCTCTGTGTGTGTGTTGTTTACAAATGCATGTGCGATGTGTGTGTACATATATGCATGTGTACGTGTATATATAAAGAGGTGATAAGTGTTAACAAATGATGGAGACTTGTGTTTGACGCTTAGAGATTCTCAAAATGCTTAATAACCAAGAAATACAAACAAGTAGAGAGAGAGAGAGAGAGAGAGAGAGAGGAAACAGGAAAACAGGAATTACCTTTGTTTCTGAAGCGGGAACGTTGTCGTTTACTTCTTCTTCCTTCTTCTTCGTTTAACTACTTTTATTTCTTACGTTCTTGTTTCTCTTACCAAGATACAGCACCAAGCACGAAATGGAGATTTTCCATTATTGGATCACGAAATTATCACAAACCCAGTTGAAAGATTGGCAATTTACGTGCAACCCAACTCGCAAAATGCAATCTTTTTTTCTTTCTTTCTTTCTCAAATCAGGACCACCTCAGTCTTTGTGTATATGTGTGTGTTTGTGTGTGTGTGGGTGAATTGAGGAATAGGAAGAGAGGAATGAGTTTCTTGGTTTAAAGAGAAACCCCAAAGAGGAGACAGAAGCAGACCATTTTCAGCAATACATTTCCATTTGGTCGCTTGCTTGCTTTTCTTCTCTTTTTTCCCTCTCTTACCACAACTGGGTTTTTATTTATGGGGTTGGACAATGGGGACTGTTTTGATACAACAGGTCACAGGAGGATCTCCTCTCCCTCTCTCTCTCTTGTCACAGAGGGCTGTGTGTCTGGTGCAGTGGCAAAAGGACCTTTTCCTACTTGCCTTGTGGAGCGCGTGCTATCTTGTTTTAGTTGGACCACAATGCCCTTCAACTTTTTCTGTTTTTTCTTTCCAGGAAATAGCTTTTATCTTTTTATATAGAGTACTAGTAAATACTCGTGTTCGAGGGCACGTCGTGTTAAAATATTTAATCGCAACACGGTAATATTTAAAAGTGATAAAAAAAATTTAAAAAAAAATATGTATATAATTATATATACATTTTTTAAATAATTAAATCAAATAAATAAAATTACTAATAAAATATAAC
>JAOTQG010026301.1:0-15459 GCA_025631175.1 Iris virginica
ATAATATGCACTACAAAATGAATATTCAAATCGCAGCAGATGAGTCATTGAGATATATAAACCGCAATGACCAAAGTATAGCTTCAGTTGTGAAATGAACATTCATTTCAATCGAAATGAACATTTATATCACAACAGGTGAGTTTTTGAAATAAATGAACCTCGATGACCAATATCACACAATGAACACTCATTTCAACCGAAATGAATATTTATATCACACCAAATGAGTAATTGTAGTAAATAATTTATGTAATGAATACTTAAATAACGGTGCGAAATAAATATTCATTTCAGTCGAATTGAATATTCATATCACACCAGATGAATAATTGAAGTAAATAAACAAATCGCCTTCTTACCCTCTCTCTCACCCTCGTCAAATCCTCCATTGCAATCCCCATTTACCACCAAAATTTCTCTCCTACATCGCACCACTAATTCCACCTAAACTCAATCCAACCGCCATGAAAACAACCATAGCCACCGCCGCCCCCTTCTCCCTTCCTTCTCTTTGATTTGCAGCGATAAGTGTAAGAGGGAGGAGTGGACGATGATAGATTGGTTGGATGAAGCGGCGGAATGAGAAGAAGGGAGCGGCGGGAGGGGATACAAGAGAATGCCGGTGATGGTGGTGCGACGTATGTAATCAAGGAAAGCTCGGTGATAGGGGTGGATGGCCTAAGAGTGAGAAAGAGAGATACGGGATGAGGGAGGGAGGGAGGCGAGAGAGAGAGAGACGGAGGGAGAGGACTTGGAGGTGAGAATGAGAGACGTGAGGGAGAGTGTATTTTTTAATTAGGTTAATTAAATATCTAAAATTAAGGAATTTAATTAGGTTAATTTTTATTTTTTACTCTCACTCATTTGCTTTAGGGAGAGTGTCTCACACTTGCCCCAAAAGATGCTCCTAACAAGGAGCACTAGGGAGCTCCATATAAATTGCCACGTTTGTTGTTGTTGGCTGTGGGTGGTTGTGTGTGTGTGTGTGTTTTGTGTGCTTGTGTTTTAATTTGTGGAGGTGTGTGTATTTTAATATGTGGAATGATTTTTATTTTGATTTTTTGATTTTAATTTTTGACTTTGGGTGGCGGTGATAGATGGTGGTGGTGGTGGTGGTGGATGATGATTTCATTTAAGGAAGAAGAAGAGGGGTACAGAATTTCTTTTTTACCCTTAGTTTGAGAAGTCAATTACCTAAATTTCCCTTCGGTTAACTTAAATTTAACGGACGATTGACGGAAGGGACCATTCATAAGACGTTTTTTCAAATTTTGGTCATCCATAAAACGTTTCTAAGCTCAGAAATTATTCATGAAAACGGAAAAGTTCAGGGACCATTTATGAAGTTTCCCCCTTTTTTTTTTACTCTACAAAAAGACACTTTTTGTTTCACTCTTTTGGATCTATTAAGTTCAATTTTAATCAATTATTTACAATATCTATTTAGTCTTATGGAATTATAAAAACAGTCACATATTATTTATTTAATAATATTTTTATAGCTGAAGTTCTGAGTCTAAATTATAAAAAACCTATAACAAATAATTAGTTAAAGTCTTTCAAAAAAAAAATATTAGTTAAAGTAAAACTTAATTAAACAAAAAAAAAAGTCAAAGAAGAAAAAAATTATGGGGTAAATTTAGGACTTACTATTTTTCGATTTAAAAAAAAGAGAGTTTTTTTTTTTTTTTGGGGTGCACCCACAATGGGTGTATGTAGTCCGAAACTAATGCTACTGTGTTACAAAAAAAAAAAGTATAAATCACCATTGATTAATTTATTAAGCTACTTTCATGTGTACAAATATCACAAAATAAATACGTAAATATATAGTTACATCTCAATGATTTAACTCTCCGGAAAATAAGAGTCAGCCTAGCTTGTATTGTATTAATTGTATCCACAACTTTGAGCACACTAGTATATATAGCTTATATCTAAATATTTTATTTAATATTTATAATTAACATCAAGAAATTAAGGCTAATTTATTCCAAGAGAGAATGGCTTATACTCCCTCGGTTTTGTTTTAATTATACTGAAAGCGACATAAAGCTCTCACAACATGTCACTATTGAGGACAATTAAATCGAAACGGAGGGAGCATATTATAATTAACCTCTTGGCGTTTCATTTGTGCGTAGAACTTCATTTCATGTTATTAATGCCATTCATGCCTACGTAGTACGTACTCTCTCTTCCGATATAACCCTCCATTGTTACGGTGCAACAGTTTCACCTTTAACTTTACGCTTGTTTGTCTTTGGATTAACTCGAGATTTGTGCTCCAAATTTTCTAGTCACTCAAGACCGCAGAAATATTGCATCTTGGGGATATCATCTTCTCTTCCTCTGTAGTTCGATAACCATTTGTACAATTTACGGTGCATTTGAATGATCGATTTTAAATTGATATTATTTTTATTTTGTTTTATTTTCGTTTTTTTGTAAAAATTTAAAATATCTACTTGTCCTTCAAATTTAAATAATTTTATGAAAAATATTTTGGCCCAACCCTAGCTGGAAACGAACTAGACCGACTCAGTGCAACTGTTCATAAAACTATTTCTCACGAGTTGTGTTCTTGGATGCAACCAACTTGTTCAATATTTTGAGTTAATTTCATCATAGAATATTATATTTTATTTTACGAGCTCCCAAAAGAGTGAATTCTCCAGTTCAAAAAGTTGTAAAATGAGCTTTAATATTATAATTTTATTGTAAAATAAAATTTGTATTTTTAATAGAATCTGTTTAATATTAACGAAAGTGGTAAAATTGAAGGTCTAATATGAAAAAAAAATAAAAAATTGGATTTAATAGATTCCATCAAAAATATCCTTTTTGCGACAAAATATAAACATTAAAGCCTATTTACAATGGTTGAATGCGTAAAATGAAAAATTAGAACCTAACTGAGATAAACCCTTCAATTTTTGTTGATTCTACCTGCTGCATTGAAGCGTTAAAAGAACTAACTAGAAGGGCAAAATCAATGGTTGTGAACA
The DNA here is from genome assembly GCA_025631175.1 of Iris virginica. Lineage (NCBI taxonomy): Eukaryota > Viridiplantae > Streptophyta > Magnoliopsida > Asparagales > Iridaceae > Iris > Iris virginica. The sequence continues at coordinate 3,012 of JAOTQG010026301.1, forward strand.
CACATAATGATACAACAATATTCCAACACACATACGAAACTGAATACATAGAGCACGGGTAGAGCACCTTTGTGCGTCAAGGAATTTATAAATTAAGAAGCCGTACGTAGCGCACATTTCTGCAATTACGACCTGGGCACCATGTTCCGTAAATAGGCTTGCCGTTGCCTCTCCGATTCCACTCACACCACCGGTGATTGTTGCTATTTTGCCTTCTAATTAATAGAATTTCTCAACGCCCATTCGCAGGAGGTTCTTCATATCATAGATATAGCTGGTTTCGATCTGCAGGGCAGGCTAATTATGCACGTTTAACACCAAGTGCTATAATTAATTATCCAAACCTATAGGTTGGAAAATAATTAATAGAAAGAAATGGAAATAGAGAAGGTTACCGCGTTTGATAATACTAGAGGCCGGAGAAGGGGTTGGGGTTTTCACTTAATGCATGCATGCTCGACGCAATTAGCTTCCATATTTACATCAAAATAATATAAATGGTGGGACTGCTTATTAATTATTTCCACGGCTTCTAAATAAGTATATTATTTAGTTTTTGACAGTTAATTAATTTATTATTTAAATAATTATTTTAACATATATTCATCAAGTTTTAAATTTGTAATTTTGTTTCCTCCCCACTACACTTACTCTCACGTCAAAGGTTCATAATCGGGTGAAAAATTCAACGTGATTCACGATTTGTTCATCAGTAAGGGTCATAGATTGAAAGAGACGTTTGTATATTTTATCTTAGTATTAACCACTAATTAACCTACTCAGGTCAGATGTTCTGATTGCTCTCTCGCAACTGATCATTGCAACATCAGATTAACCATTTGTTTTCGAGCTATTATCTTGATCGATCGGAGTCTTTCAAGGCCCATACACGTCTGTTTGTGAAGGGAAAAAAATGAGCATCTTTAATTTGTCTAACCGGAGAACTAAGGGGTGGCTCAGTGGGCGAGCTGAACTTTACAGCGTGTAAGATCCCAGGTTCGATCCCTTCCCATGCCCCCTTGGAGCCCAAAAAAAAAAAAATAATAATAATAATAATAATTTGTCTAACCAATCTCAAGCACTTAACTTTGAATCTTACGGCATCAGAAGGTGAGGTGTGGGGCGGGTGAAAACATGGAAGTCCAAGGTACCCGTGGAGACACAAGCAGCAAGATTGTGTGCGATGCAACTCGAGAAGAAGCTTCCTCCAAGTGCAAGTTATATCTCATGCATCAAAATGGGATACAATCTTCTTCTTCTTTGGTCTTTAACTATTTATTTCATGCTCTAGAGGATTGGTATGATGCCAAAATCGTATGAAAATGACCGAACAAAGAGAAACGGAACCAAAGAACGAAGAAATCCTAATTTTTCGTTTTACGATTTTATTCAAAACTCAAAACTGAAGACCATGCCAAAACGGCTTGTACATCACTTAAATAGTTTTCAAACTTTCTAGAAATCCTAATGGGCTTAAAATAAAATTTTGAAAAATTCGAAAAATAAATTTTTAAAGTTCAAAAAATAGTGAATTGCCGTTTTCGGCTCCTAAACGATCTCCGATGGTCAAAATCCAACGTGCATCATCACTCGTTGGCCCATTTAGCAAGTTCCGTGCAAATTTTAAATTATTCCGAGACTGTGACTTTTTTCAACTCGTTTCGCCTCGAATACATCAAATAGTAATCTTTGATCACATATTTTGCTGGAATATATAAACTATCTCTTTTTTGTTGTTGCAAAATTGTAATTAGTTTATGATCTTTCGAAATCAATATACTTAGAATTGTACAAAAAATATGAATATAATGGATTCTTCCGTTAATTAGCCGTTAAATTTGGTCGGTAAAATTTTTTTTTGCATCCATCTTCTTCTATTCTTTTCTTCTCCAAATTTTGGCACCGCCCCTCAAATAAGGGTGAATTCATGAAGGATCGGACGGGGTTGATCGATCTCACCGCGACGAATTTTTTTATGTATATTAGTATATTTTGTCCCAAAAAATGTAGGCTCTAGCCCCCACAATTATCTTATCGGTCGAGTACCGCCGTCCAGTTGTAACCTAGATTTGTTTGTTTTTATTTTTTATTCAATATTTCAAAACAAAACGACATTATTGTGTGTATAAATTATTATGATATTTACCTTTGCTTCTAATTTTTGTGGATCCGACCCATCAATTTGCTTTTTTAAACCAAAAAATTTCTTCGATGACGTCGACCCCTGACCCTCGTATAATTTTGTCCCCACGTCGGACGAATCCAGGCTTCGGCCTTTCCCTCAAACACGACCATCTCGGTAGCTACAAGTGCAAGCTCTACTTATACACCACAACAACAAAGGCAGTTATTTAGCTCGCACCCAGGATAAGCGCCACCAAACTCGGGAGATGCTCAGATTCGGGAGTGGGAGGAGGAGGAGAGAGAGTTATATGAAGATATTTTCCCATTTATTTTTTAACTCGATTGAACATTTATCAATACACTTGGTTTATGAATTCAGAGTTGATGGTCCTGTGCAGTACAGATGAATGTATCCTTTCGAGCGTTTCTTGGGAGCTTTGAAGAGAAAGTTGAGCAATATGACAAAAGTTGATACATCAATTGCAGAAGTTGTGGTTATACATGAAAAAGTTGTCTTTGTCTCAATCTATCATTCTAAGGAGGTTCAGAAAAGCCTATCTACAGATGGACGCAATTATGAAGGGGGTGCTCCGAAATAAAATGAGACTTTTTGTTCTACGTACTCAAGTATGACGAGGTTGAGGAATATTATACATAAAGTAAGTTTTCAAATTATTCATCGTTCTCGTTCTAACACCTAAATATGTGATATTTATACAAATGCAATGATTTCCTCTTGTAGTATGTTTGAAACTGAAGGAAGTGATTTTTCTATCGAACTGATTGATATTAGAACAGACAAGAAATTTTCTCGATGGCTAAAAATGAATAAATACGTTGAAACAATTTACGTTATTATATTTTCTATAAGTTAAAACAATTATTGTAAGTTAAAACGAAAACCAAGGGGTGGCTCAGTGGTCATGCCCCTTATGATCAAAAAAAAAAAAAACAATTATATTATACTAGAATATATTGTAAACAATTAATATTAAACCGATTAATGTTCTTCATTACATTTATATTTTTGTTAACACTTTTTTAAAAATGAATCTTCAAACTATGTTTGGATATTAATTGTTGATTTTTCTTTTGTGTATATATTGTCCCTACGCAAAACATTTCGGGAATAAATTCATATTAATTGCAGGAATACATTTGAAATAAAATGGAAGTAAAAATGTACTCTGTTTATGGGGAACGAACATGATATATATATATATATATATATATATATATATATATACCATGAGTTCAATACTATGAACTAAAGTAATTAAACACTGATCACTCAAAAAATTATAAAATTAAGAAGACGGACAGAACATTTTTGCGTCAAGGAATTTTGGTCAAGCAACCACTGACCTCCAGGTCATGTCCGCTGATAAACGCAGAATCATCCGAGGCCAGGAACAAAGCGGCATCTGCTATGTGCCTTACCGTCGGTTCAATCCCTTTTAAGCTCGTCACTGATTCGAAAGCCTTCTTAATGACCTCTGGATCGAGCTGTGCTTTGTCGATCAATGGGGTCATAACTGCTGATGGCGACACGCTGTTCACCCTGATTCCGTGAACACCGAGCTGCAGGCTGGCTGACCTTACCAACCCGATCACCGCGTGCTTGGACATGGCGTAGTCGGTCCACGCACCCCCACCCTTCGTGCCCAACACACTAGCCGTGCAAATGATGCTCCCTCTCACTCGCTGCTCAACCATAACAAGGGCAGCGTGCTTCACGCAAACCGCCATTCCACGAGCATTCACACGGAGCACGTGATCGTATCGTGATAAGTCAAGGCTCAAGATGGTCTGATCAGTGGTACCCACGATTCCAGCGTTGCTGAACATGATGTCGAGATGGCCGAAAGTAGTGATCGTCCAGCTAACCATGGCCTTGACTTGGTCTTCATCCGTAACGTCGCAGTGGATGTAGCTGCAGCCGATAGATTCGGCGACTTGTCGCCCCAACTCGTCTTGAATATCTGCAACTACGACCCGGGCACCATGTTCCCTAAATAGCCTTGCGGTTGCCTCTCCAATTCCACTTGCACCACCGGTGATTATCGCTATCTTGCCTTCTAATTTCTTCATATGGATATAGCTGCAGGTAGTTTGAATCAGCAGGACAGGCTAATTATCCAAACGCACGTATAGATTGGAAGTAAAAAAGAAAGAAATGGAAATATCTCACAACATTAAGTAACGGAATCAAGCTGAGGCTTTGTGTTTGTAAATACAACAAACGCATTTGATTCTCTGTGTTCACCACATGGTAGGTGGAGTACGATAATAATAATAATTGAAGACAGCGAAAGGGTGGACGATTATTGTTCAAATAAATTGACAACCGCAATAAAAGTGGGATAAATAGTCGTACAATTTGCTTTCGAAATCCTCGAGTGGTTAGAAGGGCCTCAGCTCAGCAAAGTAGAATAGATACGCTTCGTCGACGTTAATTATCATTCTTAAATTTTTCACTTCCACCGAAAATGTATTTTGTTTTTTGTTTTTTTGATCCAAGGGAATAGGAAGGGATCGAACCTGACAGTATTGTAAAATTTAGCTATAATACTGAGCCACCCCTTAATTTCCTGAAGCAAATGAAGAAAGAAATACATATTAATTACTCATTCGACGAGTATTGTCTCCATCAATTGCGAATCGGAAATACTTATACTGCGATTGCGTGCAAAACTTATTATTGATTTCATTGTCTAATTTTTGAGCAAAGAAAGAAGAACCAAAATGTTATATGAGTTAAATTGATTGAAGTTCTTGAGTTTGTTTTCCCAATGGAAACGACTTGCTCTTTAAAGACATTAGGCTTATATATAGTATCTATGAAATGGTAAATCCATCGTGAGCTAAGAACGAGTGCTTGTTTGTTCACTAGGGATGTAGTCTTGTGCGTCTGGCAGTTTGGTCAATCCACCATCCACCGCCAGATCGTGGCCGGTTATAAATTCCGAATCATCGGAGGCGAGGAACAACACGGCTTCTGCAACGTGCTTTGCCGTCAGATCAATCCCTTTTAAGCTCGTCAGCGATCGATAAGCCTTCTTAACAACCTCCGCGTCCACCAACGAGTTGACAAACATCGGTGTCACCACTGCGGACGGCGACACGCAGTTCACCCTGATTCCGTGCACTCCGAGTTGCTTGCTCGCGGACCGCATTAGTCCAATCACCGCGTGCTTTGACATTATGTAGTCCGTCCGCTTGCTCCCTCCTCTTGTGGCCATCATGCTCGCGGTGCACACGATGGCCCCGTTCACTTTATGCTCCACCATTGCGCGTGCTGCATGCTTAACGCACGCTGCCATGCCTCGTACGTTAACAGCAAAAACATAATCGACTTCGGACAAGTCAAGGTCCAGGATTGTCTGATCGGAGTTGCTCACCACTCCAGCATTGCTGAACAGGATGTCCAGCTGGCCGAAAATGCGGACAGTCCAATCAACCGCGGCCTTGACTTGATCTTCATTGGTGACGTCGCAGTGGATGTAGCTGCAGCGGTGTGAGCCAATAGATTCTGCAACTTGTTCACCTTTGTCATCTTGGATATCTGCAATTACGACGCGGGCACCATGTTCAGCAAAATGCCTGGCGGTAGCTTCTCCGATGCCGCTTGCGCCGCCGGTGACTATGGCTATTTTGCCTTCAAGTTTCTTCATAGAAAACGATTGATCCACAAAAGGTTGTATTATTGGCTTATTGCAGATGTGAAGCCCCCACCGTATAGTAGATGCTTCTTTTTATTATTGTACATTACAGCAAACCCCCACGATATAACATGGGTTTTTGAGTTGAGCCCCTGATTAATCAAATCCGACAATAAACTCCCTTTTACTATCAAACCCAGAAACCCGGTCAAAGAAAGGAAATGGATCTTAGTCAATGACATATATACCCTTAACAAACAAAAGATTCACAAATGGCTGCAGTTTGATCTCTCCATTTTCTTTCATCTTCAATTCTCTTTCCACGAAATTCAACTCTTTCTAGAGGTAGAAACTTCAAGGTAATGAAAACCCAATTTAGTTATTTACCAAATCAATCCATAGCTTTCCCCAAAATTGCTACTCAAATCGTTTAATCCCTTTTTGACCGGCATGGACTAGTTTCACGCATTGAAAATCTGGTGGGTTTTGGTTTTCGAACTTAGGAGAAAGAAAAATAATTGCTTTATTACCAGTTTTGGACACACTTTCGTGCAAGGGTATTTTCGACACAAAAAAAACAATTACCACTTTGCTTGCGGATTGATGGGTATACGGTAGTTAGTGGGTGCTATCTGCCGAGTTTAATTCACCCCGGAGGTTCAACTCGAAAATTCATGTAACAGAGGAGGGTTGCTGTAATTTACTCTTATATTATACTATCTCCGTTTCCGTTTCCGTTTCTTTTTTAAATATTCACTTTCGCCTCCTCATTGTTTCTAGTGTTAATTGACAACAGCTATCATGCCAACCACAATTATTTTGTTTAGACGTAGCATAGACGGATGCAACAATGTGGTCCACAATGTCCTCTTAATAGTTAAAAATGTGGGAATATTTTTGGCACCCACAAAAATTTCAACTCAACACCTGGGGATTTCCATTGGTGAACACCATTTAGGCACGTCACGTGATAGACTAGAACCATCCTGTACCACTACAGAAGTTTTTGATCTAAAAGCTTGGGAGCAAGTAACTTCCATTTCAACAATACTAGTGCAAGACAACATATCATTTCAAACTTGACTATATACAGCCCCCCCCCCCCCCCCTATAGAGGGGGATTAGAGGCAAGACAATGGATGAGATCAACTTACCCATATGACCAAATAGACTTGAAACCCAATTGTACACAGAGGTAATAAATAATACGATCAGGCATAATCTGAATGGGAATCGTAGAAATCACTTGGGCAAGGTGACATGACCTCTTGCTCTAGCAACTGCAACACTTGTTGCATTGATGGCCGGTCGTCCGGGTTTGCATCGGTGCACCTTCCTGCTATTTCTATTATTGCTTCTACGGTTTCTGCATCAGCATCCTTGCATCTTGCGTCTACAACATCTTCCAACCGGTTTTCTCTCACTAGGGTGTTCATCTGTAAATTTTCAGATTAGGGTGGTCAGAGCATTTTGAAAGATGGCCCAGGATGAAAAAGAGAACAGATGATACAAGGAGGGACATATTGAGTAAATAGAGCATACCCAACCAACAACATTCAACCCCCGCTTCACAAACTCTGGATCAGTCGGCCTCTTTCCAGTTACAAGTTCTAACAAGAGAACTCCAAAACTATACACGTCTGATTTCTCAGTGGCTCTTCCACTTTGTAGATACTCTGTTCCCACATTTTTAATAGTAATCACTTTTAGCATTAAGACTTCAATCCCGTCAGATCATGCATGAAAATAATGCCATAGATAATTAAGAACAAATATCAAATAAGATAGACGCACCTGGTGCTAAATAGCCGAAAGTACCAGCAACCACAGTTGTAATATGAGCATCCTCATCTACCAAAAGTTTGGCAAGGCCAAAGTCTGAAACACGTGGCTCAAGATTTTCGTCCAGGAGTATGTTGCTCGATTTTATGTCACGATGTACTATCCTGGGATAACAATCATGGTGTAGATATGCCAGGCCCCTGGCAGAACCAAGGGCTATTCTCAAACGAGCATTCCAGTTTAAGCATTGACCTTCTCTACATTCTGATAAAAAATTGTACAAAACATTACAAAGCTTAATGTGCATTCCCTAATACTTTCTCATGAAGCAAAAGGCTTGTTGATGGATTGAAAGCTATGATACCATGTAAGAAATTGTCTAAGCTGCCCATGGCCAGGTAATCATAGATGAGAAGCTTCGCAGAGGAGACCCTGCAGTAACCTCTGAGATTGACGAGATTAATGTGCTTGACACTTCCCAAGACCTCCAACTCCCTCTCAAATACCTGATCAGAACCTTCACGACTTCGATCAATTCTCTTAACAGCAAATGTGCCACAATCATTCATAACCATCCGATATACTGTGCCATACCCTCCAGCCCCAACAACATCTTCCTCATTGAGAGACTCAAGCTTTTCAATAATCTCGCTTGAAGGGTAAGGAAGATCGCCATGAAACGTGATGAGTTTGGTGCCTAAGGAATATCAAAGGTCAATAAAACCTTCAAGAAGATTTTTTTCGAAAAATGGAAACTTGAAACTGCGTTGACTTTACTTGTTTCTTTAGATGTTTGTTTCTTCACTTCTGTGTACCGCTTAACAGCACGTTCCTTCTTTGAAAGCAGCCATACCCCAAGGAACACGACGAGCACAATGAGTGCAAGGGCTAATGTGGAAATAGCACCAACAAGTGCTCCTTTCATATAATGAGAAGACCGCTTAGGCACTGTAGAAATTCATAACAGCAGAAAACAGATCATCATTACTTTAATCCCGAAACAATGGGGCTAACATGATTTTTCTTATCAATATTAGTTTATAGATATGATTATAGAACTTGCCTGCTGCTTCATCACTTTCAGCATGTGGCAGCACTGCAGGGAATCCGAGCGAGGTTTTACATGGCTTGTGTATTTGCTGGCCACAAAGATCTAAATTACCAATAAACCTAGGCAAGCAAAAAAGATGTTTTAGAGTAAGCCCAAAGACCCGAGTTATGTCATTCCAGTGAGTTGCCATATGTTCCCACTTATACTAGATTAAGAAAGAGTACAGTTGTCAATTATACGTGAAAGGCCTAATAGGCTAACAAAACATGGGTAATTTGTGTGGGCCTAAAAGAATTTTTGAGAATAAGTTTCAATATCTAAATGGTAATAGAAGATACCATATAATTATACTAGTGTAAGCGAGTACCCGTGGGCACGTGGCTTCATTTTCTTTTAATTAAAAGAAAATGTTAGTATCATAAATATTCACATATCACAATTAAATATGATACTTAATTTTAAATACAAATAGTAGATCATTTTACTGTTCAACAATTCATAATCAAAATGTGAGTATAACATGATGTTCGAAAAAAATAAAATATTTAATCCTCTTAATTTTAGGTTGGAGCTAAAGTAACTAAAAGCATAGACTTTTCATACAATTTAGAGCAAAAATCATTAAGGTTCGTTAATGTTTCGAGCGGCTTTTGAAGAAGAAGGACTGACGACCGTTAAATGACTCAAGAGACTAAGGACTTCAACTGCAAGAAAAGAAGGAAGCCGGGTTAAGCTTTAAAGTACAAAAATGTCACTATTCATTCAACTGCTCATAGGCTGAGCCCATTTATACTATAGACGTAGATTAAGGGGCCATCTAAAATTCTCGCAGGAAGCCTGTCCACCACTTTTCCAACAAAATTAAGGGTCATTCTCACCATTTTAACAAATATTCCATCCTTCGATGGAAAGAGTCCAATTGACCATTTAGGGTATTTAGCTACACTATGTACAAATAAACGCACTCATTTCATACAAACATAAACATTACAACTCATGGTATTGCCATACTCCTTCCGTCCAACTCCAAGAGTTATACTTTCCAGTTGGTAGATTTTAACAAATATTCCTTCATGGAAAGAGTCCACTTGACCATTTATGCTCAATTTAGCTACACTCTATACAGATAAATGCACTCATTTCATACAAACACAAAAATTACAATTCATGGTATTGTCATACTCCCTCCGTCCCACTCCAAGAATTACACTTTTCATTTTCGGAGGCCTCGCTTGAAAAGTTACATTTCCTTTTGAAGTCATCACATTTGACTAACTAACCCTCCCTTTTTGCTAAGAATAAATGTGCTCCTCATACAAAGGGGTAAAAAAATTGGTAGTTAACATGTTTTCAACCCCTTTCTTAATCTTCATGCAGAGTCACAGTGTAACACTTGAAGTTGGACAACACTTGAAGTGGGACAGAGAGAGTAACAGAATTTAAGGAATGAAATTCCATCACCAAAGACATAAAATGGTATGTTAAAAATGTTGATTCGATTTGATTTAGTTACTTACTGACTTTTATAATAGGAAAGTGGACTCTTAGCTGAGAAAAGAAGGTACATCCATATAGAGGAAATAAAACATGATGGAACTCAAGAACAAAGTTACGATTGAACAAACTTGACTATGCGCCATGTTTAGTGTTTACAAGCGACCTAACCATTTCACTTACACAAGAAACTATGGTTATCTTATCTTCAAATTGTCTACTCCCAATATGTATTAAGGTTCTTTTATACGTTCGCTTTGTCTTCATAAGGGGTAAGAAGCATTCCCGGTTTATGGACAGAAAACTTCAGGTAAAGAAAAGAGAGAAACAAACAAAAGTGGTTTTAGTGATGTTGATACAATGAGGAAAACAACCATTGAAAATTAAAACAAATTTCTCTCGTTCCCAAATTTCAACTAGTAAATGACATCTCAAACTATTCTACTTTTAAGGATAACTCTGCTGATTCTATGAACAGAATGCAGCAAGTGATACGCCGAACAGTTTGAAACACAAACTCAAGTGCAAATAGGGTTAAAATAGAATCTAAAAAAAATTTATTCTAGTTTTTAACTTTTCCATAATGCCCACGGGGCACTATGCGGATTCAAATATTTCAAGTTGAAATGTAAAACAGCAGCACGAAGTGCCCAATTATGAGATACCAAAGCTGAAGGCATAAATATAGCAATTGAGACAAAACATGTAAAGTTCCAATATTTAGTATATCCCTCGGAAATTGCTAAGGCCACATTGCCATAAACTAAATGTTGAAAACAAATGAGAGGAGCTTACGAGTTGTTCCCAAAAGTGCTTAGGACTCCCACATCTGGGATTTCACCAGAAAAGAAGTTTGTGGACAAGTTCCTGAATGTTGACCAAAATCAGGAAATCAATGGTATGTGAGCAAAACAATTCACCACTTCCCAAGAATTCAAAATGGATTTCATAACAACCGAGGTTGTCCGACTTACAGATTTTTGAGACGAGTAAGACGGCCAAGAGAGGAAGGTATCGCACCCTTCAGTGTATTGCTAGACAAATCGCTGCAGTTAAGTTGCAGTAATAAAAATCAAGTAAGCAGGCAAAACCTAATGAAAGGCTAATCGAATTACAAGGGAAAGTCACTACTGCAGTAATTAGATTGAATGGACTTATGAAATGTGCAGCTTACAGAATTGTGAGTGAGGAAAGGTTTCCAATGTCTGCAGGTATGCCTCCCTGTAGGTAATTAGACCTCAAGTACCTAAGTGAAAGTTAATGTAAGGTGTGTCACTATCTTTAGCATAGACATAAAGAATATGAATGGGCATATAAAAGTCTACAAATTACGCTGCCTATCCCTTACAGAGCTCTGAGTTCAGAACAAGTACTAATTTCACGAGGAATTAGCCCATGTAAGCTGTTCTGGTGAAGTGCCCTGATTCAATTGGAACACAATTAGAACACATTAAGTTATTATCAACATTGTTCAGTTCACAGCAACTAGTAGAATAAATTTGGGAGAGCAGAGTAATGGGCTTACAGTCTTTGTAGTCTACTGAGTTTACCAATGCTTGGAGATATATATCCTCCAAGTTGCATGTAAGGCAAATTACTCCAGAAGCCCAAAACAAAATCTAGGGTTAGGTTCTGAGCTCAAATATAAATAAATAAGAAAAGAAAATATTTGGAGGAAGGAATGTGACATACATGGAAATAACTCTTTGGTCAGTGGGGTGGCAAGAAATGCCAGTCCATTCACAGGGAGATTCATCAGAATCATTCCAGTTACTGAGAACATTCTTACTGTCATTCAAACTGCTTCTCACTTCCAACAATGCAACACCTAAAACCAGACATAATCCACACATTTTCAATAAATTAAAAAATAAATTAAAAACCATACCAAATATGAGAATGAAGTTCAAAATCAGGGGAAAAGGAAAGACACCATCTTCAGTAAGAGCAAGAGAGCAGATGCTCAAGAGGGTTGCTTGCAAAATTGAAGAGAAGAGCAAAATAAAAACACCCATCTCCACTGTTTCTTGAAACAAGACTGGGGTCTTTTTCAAATTAGGGTTCTGTAGAGTGTACTAGAATAGAGAGCACTGTAATGGTGTGGGGTTCAATGCTTCGGAGGTGTGATCATGATTGTGGTGTAAGAATATTAAAATTAAAAGAAAAGAGTGATTTCAGGTTCAAGATGGCAAGGGGGGAACCAAAAAGGTGGACTTTTGCCACACCAAATACACCCCGAGTTTATTTTGCAAATTCTAACGAGCGCCTAGGCGCTCCGTTCTATTAGGAGCGCCCAAGGCACATATATGTTATAAATTATGCACATATACGTATT
>JAOTQG010026412.1:0-15455 GCA_025631175.1 Iris virginica
AAAAAAATTATCACTTTTAAATATTATCGTGTTCGAGAATACGAACTACTTGCGATTAAATATTTTGATACCTCATGCCCGAGCCGTGCCCTCGGACACGGACATTTACTTGTAAAAGACAAATTTGGAATTCAGTTAACTTTTACCAATCATGAAACTAAAGGCCCATTCGAGATAAAATAGCAAATTAAGTGGGTTGCTAAACGCCCTTTATGGTTCGTTTGATTGATTGTTGGGGTTAAAAATAAAAGGGGTGAAAAATATGATTATTTAGCTTTTATCCCAGAACATAGAAAATATATTTTCCTTTTGTTATTTGGTTGAGTAAAAGGAAAATAGATAGTTTTATTTTCATTTGTTTGGTTTGAGATGAAAAGTAAAAAATGAACTTTAAAATTGTGTAATTGTTAGCCTTCATTTTTTCCTTCCATTTTTACTCTAATTTTGGGGAAAATTTTTTTATCAAAAAGGAGGTGTTTTCATTAGGGGTGATTATGGTTCGGTTTGGTTCGGTTTTGATCAAAATCGCAACCAAACCAAAAGTTCGGTTTTATTATTTTTCAAAATCAAAACCAATCCGAAAACATGAAAACCTGAATATTCTTCGGTTTTACATTTTTTCGGTTCGATTTTTACAACTTTCGGTTTTCAAAACAAAATATATAATTTTCAAATTTTAATAAGTGATAAAACAAATGCATAGAGTAGAGATTTTCAATCACAAAAAAGTGAAATTTTATGATTCAATTTACAATATTTAAGTGAACACAATTCTCTATCTTAGAAATTAAATGAGAAAAAATCGAAAGTAAAAGAAAAAGTGTGAAAATTTATATAAATATAATAGTCAGTATTATAGAATATAAATGCATTGATAATATAAGTGTATATAAGTAATTAATTAAGTAAAAAAATTAAATATATATTAATAGTATTATCTCGGTTCGGTTTGAAAAGTGTAATATTACGAGTAAACAGCAACTAAACCAATATTCTCGATTTTGATAGTACTAGAAATCGAAACCAAACCAATATAATGGTTTGGTTTTTTTTCGATCGATTTTGTCAGTTTGGTTCGATTTTACATTTTTTTGCTTAGCCCTAATTTTCATTTACCTCCACTTTTCCATCTCTCCCATTTTCACTCCTACCAAATTAGTGAGAAGGATTACACCCCTTTTATTTCTCCTTCTCATTTTTTACCCCTCTAATTTACCCTCCAACCAAACATATTATTAATTTCTATCCCTGCTAAAAAAAAAAACTCAAATCTCTCAAATGCAATTTACAATTGTCTTTCTCCTGAACTTGAATGCATCTCCTTTGATTGCATTATCGGGCAAATCTCCAGAATTATCCTCAAAGTGAAAACAAAGAGAAGCCCAAGAATGATAAACCCTTTTTCAGGAATGCCAATTCAGCCCATTTATAAGCAACCCAAAACTCTAGCACTTTTAACAGGCCACGATGGATTAGATGACACGGCAGCCCAAGTATAGTTTAACTATTAAGACAATATCCACATCGGGAATAAACAAGTCTTATCGACACTTAATAAGGATCATGGGCTATTTCTCCCATTATCAATTGATTTTGAGATAGAACTCGAGACTTTAACGTGGTATCAGAACATCCTCATCAAACTTTAACATTAACACTCCAAAGTCCACCATCTAAGGTTTCTACAGCCCAAGGATTTTGATGATGATGGAGCAGTCAAACTTTTATTCACCAAACTTCAATGCAGATAGTGAAACAAACAAAACAGGTCACTATATTCCCTCCACTTGCATTGCATAATCAATTAATTCTCTGTATGCAGAGTTATACCCCTCTTAACTATCCTTAGATCAGTCCCCTATAGTCACTTGACTGACAATATATAATGCCTTGTTTATTCTCAACCACACCAGCATATACATATATATATATATATATGTATATATATTATGCCTTGTTAGTTTGTCTTATTACTAATTACTACATTATCTTTCACTTGTTGCATTCTTTATTTCCTGTGTGTGTGTTGTTTCTGATTCTTTTTCCTTTCTCTTATACTAATGCTGTAATTATGAGCTTGAATTCTGATGATAATCTGATTTGCTCCCATTAATTAAAGAAAACTTGAAATGATCAGGAGCATGAAACTTTAATTATGTTTGTTTAGTACTTTTTTTGAAAGACCTTTTTTGTGTTTTTCATTTTCTAGAATCTTGAAGGAGAAGTCATTGTTATAGTTTCAGTCACTTGAGGTTTGCGACATGAATCATTTTCATTTTCAGCCATTCATACAAAGTGTTTAAATACTGATATAAATTGTTAAGAGGGCTTGAAGCCTAGTACTTTACACTATGATTAGCAACTGTTTTCTTCAATATGAGACAATTTAGACCACATTGTTCACAAAGCTTGACCAGATTTTCAACCTAAATCTCTGTCAACCACATTCTTTTTACTTTCTTTCAGCAAATCATTGGCTTTTAGATTTATCCCTAACATGGTTATCAATCATTGCACATGTCTTCAATATTCCATCCATCATTTACTACTCACAAGAAGCCAAATTACAAGGAGAGATAAAGGAAGATCTTTGAGCAACTAATCAATTTAGCTCTTGTATATTTCCTCCTCCTCAGTTAGTGTACAGAGTACTGGATTTAAATATGGTACTAGCCATGTGTTGGAGGAATCAAAGCTAGGCATTCTTCATCTCTCTCTTTCTTAATCACTAGTATTTGGTTAAATTAGCTAGGATTCTTCTGCATGTGCTTGCAGCCCATTTATGCAACTCTTCTTATAATTAGCTACAATACTCTCTGTATATATATAGAGATTTTTCATCAATTCTATAGACATATATAGCAGCTACTCTTACATATATAGACCTCATGATCACGCCGATGCTTTTGCAGATGGGGTTCCAACGCCTACTTGTAAGACGGTCGAGCACTCACTATGAGAGACTAGATGGTGGTTTTCATGAGAAGGTAGCAAGAACGCCTAGAAGGCGATCTTGGGTGAGGAAAATGAACGGACGGTTGAAGGGTCTTAGGCTATTGCGGTCTAGGAAGTTGAATTGGAAGACGTTTTCTGTAGTGATATTGCCGAGAAGGATTGCTGGGATTTACGCTGATATAGTGAACACACTGAAGATGGATGGTGCATACCCTGCAATTGTTTTCTGTGGTCAATTGGGACTTCCGGTTCTTTCCCATTCTAATTTCAATTGTAGAAAGACTGCCATATCTTTTTGATAGAAAACCTGGCCTTATGAGTGAACTTGTTTTTGCTAAATAGAAAGTCTATTTATCATATTTTTTCTGAATTTTGGTCTGAACATTTTCCTTTGAGATTCTTCTTCTGATGATATATGCGCTTCAGATCATCGGCATAACAGTACTACTAAAGAACCAACAAATTGTTTTGCAAACAGCAAGCTGCAAACCATTTTAAGTCGAATAAGGAATTTTAAAAGCAAGTTATGATCATTACAAGGAACTACAGTAGGGATATGTTATCAATCTCAGCAGAGAAATTGATGAACAAGGATTTACTGAAAATGTGAACTAGAAATACCCATTTCACCTGCAATATTTACGATGCCATTGGCTCGATCATTATTCATCCACAAACCAATAATTCCAAAAGAAAACATTACTACTCGCATGGTTTTAGGCAAGTTCACCCTGCAAGCTTCTTTGGAGGCAAACCCAGATATGAGTAGTACATAAGGGCCCTTAAGGCTGAATTGAGGCGTAAAAAGGCGGTCCATCTTGACCTTCAGATGATTCTTCTTTCCTTAACTTCTAGGTCAAGCTCCAATATATGCTTTGATCTGACTCCATTTCCTTCACTTATCTCGGCCAATTAATTCCTCGATGGTTGCAGGCTAAGCCTGAAGTATCTCCTCTGCATTCATTAACGATTCAGTAGCAATGCATGTTCTCCTTCTACAAGGCACTACGCACTACATTTTCAGATTTCGCCTCACCATTTTGGGCCTAAAAACTCCAACCTTAACCTATTTGATCTGTAAACACTGCTAGAGTTAGTTCTTTCAAGGAATGAAATTAAAGTGCTTTTGGTGTCTTTCCCGCATGGTTTATTTTATCAATTAAGGCTGGCTTTTGTTTAGTTTGTAGATGTCTTTTGAGACCAAATAAATGTCTTCATTGGTAGGCCATAAACATCATAAGGAATGGATGGCACGTAAGCTTTTATTGCTATCAACTATTACCAGCCTTAAAACAAATCAAGAAATATTTCTGGCCTCAGTTTAATCATCTTACTCATTTACAGTCATTGATGAAGAATGATGAGGCTTTTCCTTTTTACATTATTATTTTTCTTTCCTTTTGAATGGCCCGACAAGTTTCTTCGTGTGTCCAAGTTACTATTTGCATTCTTATGATGGCCCGACCAGGTTCTTCTTGTGGAAGTTACTATTAGATTTCTTTTGAATGGCCCGACCAGGTTCTGCATCACATTTCTAGTAGCTTATATGCAACTCTGGCTTCATTCATGATATTAAGTGGCTATAGATCATGTTCTTTTTTGCTGAATTATTCATAAAATTTCCTTCGATATATACTTCTCTATTATACAGTATTGAGGGATGATTCGCGTAAGGAAAATAAAATTGCCCGTAAACCACTTGATTTATGGAGACTAATGAGATAACAAGGAAGTGGTTTGTTCCCAGATTACAATCCTTAACAACTCTAAACAAGAGTAATTTATTATTCAGCAGTTCCATAACTGCTGTTTAGTACTCACATTTACATGTCAATGGCTATCAGTGTACAGCATTGTATACAAGTAGTGTAAACTTCAAGTGAAGCAAGTTATTGATCATTACATGGAAGTAGGCGTGGGATGAACAAATTAAGCGTTACCCCAATGGCAAAACTCGGAAAAAGCCCATTTCTTCGAGTGCCATAAATCCAGCCTGTCCTCGGAGGATCCGCATCCATCGCTGAAGACTCAACTGACAATCCAAAAAATATATGCTTACAATGGTTTTCTGCTAGCATTGAACAATTCCACCCTGTAAGCTTCTCTTGGAGGCAAAACCAGAGATGACTAGCACATAAGATTCCTTGAGGCTAAAATGAGGAGTAAAAAGGCAGCCCATCATGACCTTGAGATGATTCTTCTTCTTTCCCTTCTTGGGCATGCTGCTCCTCCGATGATGCTTCGTTCTCATTACGTTTTCTTCACAATTCTCGGGCACTTCCTCGATCGTAGCTAGCTTAGATCGGAGTATCTCCTCTATCCCCATCTGCGACTCTGTTCGCACATATTTTTTATTTCTACAAGGCATTACCCACCACATTATTTCACTTCCCCTCCCCATTTTTTAGTTTGAAACACCAACCTTAGTCCACTAAATCATCTATTATATACCGGAATTGCTTAAAAAGTTGGATCAAGCGTGCTAATTGTAAAGGCTAGAAAGTGGTCTTTACAGCATGGTTCTATCATGAAAGGCTTTTCTTAATCATGTAAACTTTTAACAAACCAAATAAATATATTCATTGCTAGGCCATAAACATAATCAAATGATCAAAACAGTGGTGCTGATACAATTTCTGTGTGGCTTACCAAGGTTCAAGAGCTTTTGCTGATTGCCTTCCCAAAAACAAATCAAGAAAAGATTCTGGACGCGGGTTAATTATAGTCATAACTCATAACCCATGCACAGCCATTGATAATTGTAGAAACCCTATTTTTTGAGGCCTCTTTTAACAGATTTTGGACCTCAAATAGGTGGGCTCGACTCTATTCATAACTCGATCGTGAGACACTCGAGGACTTTCGTGAATAATCGCGAGTTAAAACATTAACGAAATTTAATAGGTGTTGGCGAGTCTTGGCAAGCCTTCACGAGCCTTGGTGAGTCTAGACAAACAGAAAAATGATCATTTTTAATGATTTGTTACTGTTCATGTATTTCCTATTATAGTATTATGTATTTTTCAGGTTTTATTTTGTACTTGAGAATTTGAGTCGAGGCTTATTGAGTCTTTTTGGGTTATTATGTATTCACTTGGACTTTAGCATTTTTAGGTTATTACGTTCTTTGCATATGGATATCATGGATTGAAATTTAAACTTCTTAGTGGCGAGTTGAGCTCTTGACGAGCCGGCTTGCGAGCCTTGCGTGTCCAGTTGACTCGGACTCGCGAAATATGACGGATTTGAAAATGATGTTAGACTCGGCTCATAAAAATTAAAACAATTTGAGTCGAGTCGAATCGAATCGGGCTCAAACGGGCCGAACCAAATCGAGCCTACGAGCAGATCCGACTTATTTACACCCCTACTTTTTAAGTATCAACATCACTGAATACAAATCAAGATTGAGAATGACGACCAAGCATGAAACTATTCTTCTTTGCTAACACAGAACCCCCATAACCAATTCATCTTTGAGCAAAAATTCGGTGGTGGTATGTTAGGGTGCAATGTCATGGATCATGATCAGCCAAACAAATTAAGAGTATCCAGGTAAGAAAAATCCAAATAAGCATGGTGTTCCTGTGATCTATTCATGTTATGATGCAGTTATTTATTCCATCATTTGCTTCATACACTCTGTTGTATTTTGTTGTTAATTACATAGGATAATGGCATGCCATTTCCTTTGTAATCTTTCAATTTGACGAATCTTGTTGTTACCGAGTAAAAATCAATAGTGATTTATAAATTACTCGATTCCAATTTAAGCGTCCTAATTGAATTGAATGAGTATCTATAAAGCTTTTGATTGTAACTCGTTCTTCTGATTCAAATAGGAAATTTTTTAAAATGGATCGTACTTATTCTGGAACACCTATAAAAGGACTACTGAACACTTATTATGAAACAAATCGAATATTTACGTGTTCAAAACTTGTCATTAAAAAGACAATCAAACGAAAAAAAGAGAAAATGAACGCGGCCTGTCTATTTATAGACCTTTCGGGACAGCAGCTAATGCTATGAGACATAAAAGTACTCCGAGCCATACGTTGATGGCTCTTTTCCATGTCCACCACGATATTAGCCGAAGAATGCCTCTTGATGGCACGTTCATTCTTTGAAGTGTGCCCATTATTTTCGATGATCAGGCCTAATGTATACAACATGTAGAAGAGGAGGAAGTGTTAGATGGATGCAGGCATCCAACAACAGTTGGCAGATAAAGCTTAGTTAGTTAAATATCAAAGGGATTACTTAAATTATTCAACATAAAGATTATGTTGAAACAATCAAATAAAACACAATGCAGTTGACCCTTGTGTAGATAAATGATCATAAATCCACATATAAATTGCCAAATCGTACCTAATGTCGTCGCTACTTCCAAATTTCCAATCTTTAAAGTCAAATAGCTCACTTCTCGAAAATATTCCAACTTTATATTATAAATCTTGGTGAATATTTTGAAAAGTTCATCGCATTAGCTTCATGTCTTTTGATGTGGACGCTTAGTATGGTTCCTTCGGATAAGGGGCACCAGCGCAGTAGATTTATACTGCTGGTTCAGTAATGTTATTTATCCATCATTTGATCAAATATTTATCTTATTCACCTTATACTCGACCTATGGTGGATAACTAACATTGCTGAACCAGCGTTGTAAATCCAGTGCAGGTGTTTTTTACCCGGTTCCTTCATTCTTTTTTGTCCTTCATCCTTTGTAAGCCCTCTGACCATATTTCTCAAGTAAATAAGAAAAAGTAGAATACTAAATACTTATAAGAACTATAGTCATCAATATATGTAATATTGCAGACAAATACTCTTTGATGTTTGAGGGCATCTAATCTTGATCACTTTAACTTAAGCATTCACCTATATATACAAAACAACAAACACCAAAGTATTTCACCGGCATAAACGAACGATTACAGACTAAGCAATTCCACCCAAGCTTCTTCTGGATGCAAATTGAATCATGAATCGAGCATAAGAGTCCGTGAAGCTGTGCCGAGGCACTAAACTGCTAAGTCCCACAGAAAACTTCTTGTTTCCCTTCTTTGTAGTGCTCCTACCTTTGGTCATCATGATCAGATCATGAAATGAAGCATTTTCTTCACGCGTCTCCGGCTCTTCTTCCATGATTGTCTCGAGCTTGGCCTTCTCGAGTATTTCTCCAATGCTAGTTCGCGATTTCGTCCGCAGACACTTTCTGCTGCTACATGAAGAAAAGAGTACCCACCTCATATTTCGCCTTCCTTTCCTCATTTGTTTGCCTGAACTACAATGCCAATGGCCCCATTATATATGCATCATGTGTGTGATTAGTTTATGGCTTATGCCAAGTCTTTAAAAGAAGAATGATGAAAGCAAGCAGTAGGTGTAGAATCGGTCACTTTTCCGTTCTCTGATTCCGTCCAAGGCAATGAGTAGTTGTGTAGGATGTAACAAATTAAACCTATAATTATTCAACCCAAAAAAAAAATTAAAAAAAATTGAATTATTAATGAATAATGCTAAACATCGGTCAATTATATCTCGAAATAAAATCAATCTGATGCGGTAATCTGATATTGATTTTTTGTATTTTAATTAATATATTGGTCCTTGCAATTAAAATCTTCCTTCATCCCGAATGAGCGTCAATTTTTAACTCAATTTTAATCAACTTAATTAATTATTGATTAAATATTTATTTAAAAAAATTACATGTAAAAATTATATAAAAAATTTACATATTATATTATTATAACTAAATTTTTAGAATTTAAAAAATAATAATTATTCTGTGAACAATTATTAGAAAATTTATTTCATTTTTTTAAATTAAAAAAAATGCTAATTTTGGAAGGAAGGGAGGGCATGAGTAACAAACTATATTATTTTGATGTATAGGCCAAATTTTGGAGTTCGAATTTTGTGTATTAATTAATATCTCATTCTCTGTTTCATCATTTTAAAATCGCATCTTAATCGTTTAATTTTGAATCCACTTATACAGTAAAAGCAGTTTGAGGGCCCAATCCAAACTCGGATACCGTTTCCAACTTTCCATGAAAATCCATTACATTTTTGCTTTCAGATCACTTGTAAAATTCAGCGTATACAGCGGCGAAACCCCTTTTCATACATATAAAATGACTAATTGCAGAACATATTAATTGTATACGATAGAACGGGACTTCAGAGCATTTTCTGAAAGGCTGAAGGGTTCGTCATGGACTCATGGACCGATGCCGGCCCCCTCTTTGGTTAGTCCTAGTTTAAACTCGAGATCTCCGATTGAACTAGAACAATTCCGTTGAGCTGATCTACTCGCTTCGTAACGTCGGGTTTATCCGTTTCGTTTTAATTACCCTGACAGCAACATATTCGGTGTCACTATGATGGACAACTAAAACGAAACGTAAGGAATATCAATTGGTGCAGATTTGGTATTTTATACGATTCTTTGTGCGATGTGAGTGACCGACTCACTTATGGGCACAAGTTTTGTTGAAATTAGTTACAATATTCGTTCTTTTTCATTATGCATTTACCACAGCAGAAGCATACTCATGAAAACATCCAAAAACGTGAAGATCACAATTCAGGTAATGTAATAAAATACACAGAATTGTAGGGATCGTTAAATCCGAATAGAGAAGCTAATACTGGGATTAAGTACATTTCAATGGCAGTGGAGTGAAAAAAACAGGCCACCAACATTTACATACAAGGATTCAGATCAGGAAGTAGTCAAACCTGAAAATACCCAATTCGCATCAAATCATCGTTATGTTCCGGATATACAAATTAAGAGACAATATCGCGGCGAATTAGTATTGAGAGAGACCACCCAAGGTTCTTGTGGAGGCAAATCCAGTCGTGAACAGAAGATAGGAGTCCTTCAAGCTGAACTGAGGCCTAAACAATTGGCTCATCTTGATCTTCATCATATAAATCCTAGTCTTCCCTTTCTTGCAGCCACTAACATTGCACCTATTACGCTTTGCTAGCAATGCAGCCCCATTGTTTTCGTCTTCCGGCTCTTGTTCTTCTTCTTCTTTGATTGTCGCGAGTTTCGCCTTGAGAATTTCCTCGATGTTCATCCGCGATTCGGTTCGCAAACTCTTTCTGCTTGTGCAAGGCACCACCCACCACATTTTCCTGCTTCCCCTCCTCATTTGAGAGCTCTCATTAATCTCCAATCTATTAATTTGATACTTTATAACACACACACATGCACACATACACAAACATAGAAAGAGTAGTTTTTAGAAGTAGGTGAGACTTTGAGAGGCTGGTGATAAAAGCTAGTTGCAGTAGAAGTGCTTTTGCTCCTTTACAGGATGGTTTGATCTGATAGAAAGGCTTTTTGTTTGTTAAAACATTTGGGTGACTGCTGGTGGTGGGGGCATTATCTTTATCAACCAAACCAAACCAAACCTCTACACATTATTATTATTATTATTAGATGGCATACCATACAAATTATTTGATGGATAAGATTGTATTCAGTTATGTCTTTGGGGTGTTTGTCAAGTTGAACTGATAGATTCCCCACATACAATATGTTACAAATTGCAACTGCAGCTGCAGCTGCAACTGCTTGGGAAAATTGCACTCACCTCCCTTTAGGTTTATTATTATTATTTTTTTTATTTTTTTGTCCCAAGGGGGCATGGGAAGGGATCGAACCTAAAACCTTACATACTGTAAAGTTCAGCTCTACCACTGAGCCACCCCTTGGTTCCCCTCCCTTTAGGTTTAAGTTTATCCCATTTATCGCTCCTCTAGGTATATTTCAATTTCTACCTTGTTTCAACGTATAATAAACGTCGTGCAACGGCAACCTTATCACTATCAAAGAAAATATACTTGTCTTTCCCTTCTATCACTGGCAGCCCAAGGCCTTTAGAGGCCTAAAGTAAGACATAATAATGTGTGGGCAGCAACAATTTGGGGTTACTTTGCCGACACATTTGGTAAAATTTTAGATTATGTATCCATTCATAATTTCAATGCTCAGACCTGGTGTCGGGGATCAAAGCGGCCGATGGCATATTTGTGTTCGGTGTTTGGGAAATTAGGAAGGCGAGGTGCTCCTTCATTTTTGACGATAGAGCTACAATAGGGCAACAGATCATCCAATGCATTAAAAAGCACATCTTTCTATTGTGTTACTAGTTTTTGTGCCATGGTGTCCATTGGTTAAAACAGATTGAATTCCTACTCAAACTATTGGTTTAACTTTAAAATCGGTTGTTCAATGTCGAGGCTCTTGGATTAAATGGATTGCTGTAGCACCCCATACTCTCAAATCGGTGAGATGGGGGAATTTTCTAAGATTTACATGAAGCCTCCTACTACCCACCTAACATCAAATCATCCATGGACTTGGTAAAATGTTAAGTTTGGTGCGTAAACCCTTACCATTTAGTCGTAGATAATTTTTTTAAAAATGACGGCGCCAGACTGTACGATTTTTTACATTTTCTTTGTAATAATTTACGCCCAATTGATAGAGGAATATGACCAACTTGTAAGTATTTACAGCTTATTTATGGACAGTGTATAAGGGAGTTGATGAGGTATGGTATGTTAGAAAATAATAAATGTAATGTAATGAATAAATTTTAAGGTTAGTAGGTGAAGTAAATGCTCATCCAATAAATTTAAGATTTATTTAATATAGATTTAATTTTTTATAGAACTAATTATATTCTAAACTATTTTATCAACTCTCATAAATATACTTAAGATATATTTAAGAAAATATAGTAAATTTTAAAATATAAATTAAATATAAAAATATTTGATTACTTTTTTCAAAAAATTTAAAGTATTTTTTTTTAAATGACGGCGTTTTACCATTTGATCGTATACTTTGTAAAATGTTATGTTTTGTGCATAAAAGGTTACAGTTTAGTCGTACAATTTTTTTTTTAAAATGACGACGCCATAATGTACGATTTTTTATATTTCTTTTGTAAGAATTTACGATCTAATGGTACATGATTATTTATGTTTGTTAAATTTATATCCTTAGTAAATTTATTTTTACGAACACGACCATATTATTTAAAAAAACACAACTGTGTTGAACTTACTCTCCCAATTAGTTTTCAATTTAGTTTTACGAACACGACCATGTTATTTAAAATAATACAACCGTGTTGAACTTACTGCCCCAATTGATTTTTAATTTGGTTTTACAAACACGACCATATTATTTAAAATAACACAACCGTGTTGAACTGACTGCCCAATTGATCAGAGAAACATATTTTTATTAAAATATATATCAAATATTGGTACACTACACTACACACAAATTTTTTTCTTAAATTATTAATAAACTTGTTATAAAGGTAAAAATGTATTGCTAACAATAGAAGGTCAGACATGGTCCACATTACACATTTAATTTGTCTAGAAATTCGAAAATAGCACACATTTTCGTAAAAATTGTTTGATGTGACATGTGGTGAGTGGTGGTTTTATCACTTTTATGACAAAATTATTGATAGTTTACTATGGTGTCATATATCTCTACCATTTGAACGTAAATCACTACAAGTTGATCGTAACGTCCGCACTGTTTAATCATCCGCACTATAGATGATTCCTTAATATTTTCAATTGTTTATTGTACTTTGATTTTCATTTCACGATGGGTATTGGACTTTTATTATATTGGATAATGTCAAAAATTTATCAATAAATATTTACAACAGTTCCCCACTCCTTTACTCTTATAATCTTTCTCCCCCTACTCCATAACCACCACCATTCTCTATCTTCAACCACCAGCTTTTCACCCCTTTTTCTGCAGCAAAACCTAATTTCTTTCAAAAAGAAACAAAGAAAACCTATAATTTCAATTCAAACCTCAAATATTAGTGGGTTGATTGTAGCTTTGGCCAACAATGAAATTTGGATCGGTGAATTGGGATGAACAGTTGTAGAAAACATATGAGATCGTTTGGCAGTTCCATCAACATCCATTTATTTTCTTTTTGTTATCTTTGAATTTTGATGAACAAGCACAACAAAATTCAATTTCACAACTACTAGAATTACTAGTGTTCTTACCAGTTATCATTAGAAAAAAAAATTGGAGGTCCTTGAGTTTTGATATTGAGTTCAACTCTTTGGCGCAGTGTCTCATGAAACGCAGCAGCAAAATTAACTTTGAGCATTCCGCCAAGAAGCCGGAACTATTCGCTCAATGGTTTCGCCAGAGCTCATCGCTCCGAGAAGGGTTCCTACACCACAGTCTCCACTCTCCATTGAAATCGAGTAAAATTTTCTGTTAGATTTTGCAATTAATAAATTTGGACAAGTTTTGTCCAGAGATGGAAGATGGCTTCACCGAAGATGAAGAGGGTTTTGGGGGGGAGGGGGAGACGGAGGCAGTCAGCGGGAGAAAGGGTGGGGAAGAAGAGTTTGGCTGTTCCTTTCTCTTCTTGTCTAACTCCTGTAGAAAGACTATGGCAAGAATTAGTTTGCATTTAGAATCAGTGGAGGGAAATTTGGGGCAGTGTTATAGGGTGGGTGGTGATACGGTGAAAAAGGTGTACAGGGGAAGAAAAATGAAAGTTAAATTTTTATTTGTTTAAAAAATAGGTAACATTTTGCATTTTGATCCAACGGTTAGTTTTCGTTATATAAATAAATAGTATGATACCTATTTTAAAATAGAAAAATAAAGTACGAAGTTAATGAGTAAAAAAAATAATACGATACTTATTTTGCAACTTTTGTAAAAGTACGATACTCATTCTAATCTTTTGACCGTTAAAGTGGTGTCTACCTTACAAAACAAAGAGTATGTTGTAGCCGCACGATCAGATTTCAACCGTTAAAATGTTACTATTCATTCAATCACTATAATTTATACGATAGATAATCGATAAGGTGTGCATAGTCCGTTGTCTTTACTTTTTCAATCCTACCCTTTTGACTCCCGAATTTCTTTAGACATCGATATAATTCTTACTGATTCTAAAAAAACTAAAATAAATGGAACCAAGGTGAAGAAATGAGATAAGTGGTGAGAATTGCTGAAGGTGAAGAAATAAGTTTGGACGAGGAGTGCGGCAAGGCCACCCTTTATCCCCTCTTCTGTTTATCCTGGCCCTAGAAGTTCTCTCTTTTAATCTAAGCAGTGGCGGAGCCAGGGGGAAGCCGGAGGTAGCGGCCGCTCCCCCCGCGCCGGAAATTCCTTCAGTAGAGGTATGCTTCGCCTGCGATTTTGTCCGATTTCGCTCCCCCACTCCTACCTATCGCGACAGCTTCAGTTGAGAGAGCATTTTCGGCAATGAAAAATATTAAGACAGAGTTGCGAAATAGGATGAGAGATCAATATTTGAACGATGCTTTAGTAGTATACATCGAGAAAGAACTCTTTGTTAAGATTCCTAATGTAAGAATCTTGAATCGTTTTCAAGATATGAGTACGCGTAGGCGTCAATTGTCGGAAAACACTAAATTTAGTGCTACTTGAATGTAATGGATGAATTTGACTACTTTTTCTTCTATTATTTA
Source organism: Iris virginica (assembly GCA_025631175.1). Classification (NCBI taxonomy): domain Eukaryota; kingdom Viridiplantae; phylum Streptophyta; class Magnoliopsida; order Asparagales; family Iridaceae; genus Iris; species Iris virginica. The sequence goes on from JAOTQG010026412.1 coordinate 14,497, forward strand.
TGTTTTTGGTATTGTGAAAATGCATTTGTTTAAGTTTTTCTGTAGATCCGATTCGTCTATTTCATAACCCGACCCGAAAATTTTTTTCCCGGGGCGCTGCCCCCGAACTCTCGTGTAAAGTCGCTCCCCCCTCGCAACTTTCCTGGCTCCGCCACTGAATCTAAGGGAAGGCTGTGAACTCTGGAAAAATTGGGGCTTACTCGCAAGGTAGAGGAGGTTCTCCCATATCTCATTTTTTTATGCGGACAACTCTTTACTATTCTGTAATGGTAGTAAAGACTGTGTGATGGCTCTTCGAGATGTTTTGAAGCAGTATGAGAGTAGCTCTGGGCAACTAATTAACCTTCAAAAAAAGGGGGTTTGTTATGATTGGGAGATCCTCTTTTTAAAGGACGAGTGAAACGAAGCTATTTAGAAGAGCTGGAGAATAGAATCACTAGCAATCAAAGGGTGGTAAGCTTTGTTTACTAGCTCAAGTCTGTTCTTTCTAGCATTCCAGTGCATACTCTCTCTACCATTCGGCTGCCAAAAACCCTTGATCTGCACAGACTTGAAATGTTGTTCGCAAATTTCTTTTGGAACTCGAATGGGGAAACTAGAGCGAGCCCCACTGGATTTAAAGGACACCATGCATGATTTCGCTCCAAGCTAAGCTTTCTTGGGCTGTTAATCATGCAGCCCAACTTGGGGTGCAACGGTTCGGTTTGGTTCGGTTTGGGGTATAAACCGCAAGTCGAACCGTACCCTATCGGTTTGGAGAATTTCAAACCTAAACCGAACCGCCAAACTAAAAAACCGAACCAAACCGAACCGATAAACCGCGGTTCGGTTTATCGGTTTAGAAATTTTTACAAATAATTAAATATAACATAAGATTTATAAAAAAAATTAAAAACAAACACTATATTTAACACTAATAGCCTATGATTATAATAAAAATTGAAATATAACTCAATTAT
>JAOTQG010026523.1:0-15455 GCA_025631175.1 Iris virginica
ATTAGATTTACTAATATATGATTAGAATAAATATATACAAAATAAATTTACATTTAAATATATATATATATAGTTAATTTTATACATTTATGATAAAAATAGTAAAAAAAAAAACTCAATAATTGTGATAAAATTTCATAACTAAATACATACACGATTGAAAATACTATTTTTGATAATTGCAATCTATATATATTTATTTAATTTTGTATTTATACAGTTATAAAATATGAAAATTATTATAATATATTAATTCAAAATAAAATAATATTAAAATTTAAATATTAAAAAAATTTAGTTAAATTTATTTAATATAATATAACTAAATTTAAATATTAATTTCATAAGTTATTATATTTCATAAATACATAATTAATAAATTTAATGCAATGGATCTCAAATTTTGAAGAGCAATAAAGTAAACCATTGAAGTAATTTTAATTTGGAGAGTGATATTAATGAGATCCACTGTTTGAAGAGGATGAAATTGAGGATGTGTCACGTAGGTCCCACAATTTGGAAAGTAATTTTGGATAGCACCAATGTAGATGCTCTAACAACTTTTTATTTTGAAAAAAATAACCTGAAGAGTGACTTGACATGACGTAACATACAAATTAAACTCTCCGCTAAACTATCCCTTAAAATTGGCAAGGAGGCTAACTTGCATATATTCCATGTGTGGCCATAAGTTATCCGGATCGGTTCGAAAGTTTGTTTCAACTCAACTCGCAATGGGTGAATATGTCGAATGTTATTTATGGGGCTCGTGAATTTTTGCAAGCGATTGACTCAATCCGATTACTTGGGAGCTGACTTGAAATTTGGCTACTTTTCAAATAGATTTGACTCGATTCCAGCTATAATTTTATTTAAATATATATAAATTTGATTAAACATATATTTTAGCCTCCAAACTCTCATATTCTTTTCTATTTTCTTGACGTTTCTTTAAATAATCACTAAATAAATTTGATATTTGAAGATTAAAAGAATTCAATTAAATTATAAACATGGTATAATTCAATTCGACTCGACTCAAAACTTTTAAACGAAGCTCGCGAGAGCTCAGTAGCAGCTTGAGTTGACACGACAATCTTCCTAACTCGACACGACTCATTTAAAGCCCTAATCCCATCCATGTTGCTAAGCCAACACGTCGTCTTCTCCAAAATGGAATAAAACAAACAGTTTGGTTCTTCATATTTAGGGGCTATTTGTTTGAGCTTAATGAACATTTGAAATGGGGTTTTGTATATTTAATTATACAACTTAGAAATTAGATCATTTGATAATTTTTTTTTTCAGATCTAAAAGCAGTTTAAAGTGTATTAACCAATCACCTTTAAAACTAAAGCTGAATAATTAAGACTTATATCTGAAACATCTTTTGTACAACTTTATCCCTTTGAAAAATAATTAAATTTATTACTTTTTCTTATTTTTATTTATTTTTTCTTTGTAAATTTAATTTAATAAATTTTAAAACAACTTAAAATTTTAAACTTAATTTTAATAAAATTTTGAGTTTTTAAAGCAATATTTAATTATACATCATTTTTATATATAACATTAAATTATTTTGAGTTCTTATGCATAAAATTAAAATAAAAGAGAATTATATTTGTGATTTATATGTATCAACCAAAACTACTTTTTTATTCTACTACTTGTTCTTACAATTTTTTTTTAAAAAAAATTAGATAAGAATATGAAATGTGTGAGTAAAATAAATGTAACAACATGCCTCATTTAAAATATGATTAGTAATTTATTTGATAATAATAAAAAAAATTAGAATCTAAAATATAGTAAATATATATCAAATAAAAATATCAATACTAAATTACTAAAATTAAGAACAAAGTTAATACATAATTAAGTAGTTATATAAGAATAATTAGGTTAATATTGATAGTAAATTTAATGTACATAATAAATATATTGTAATTTTTTTTTTAAGCAATCTATTCGGATTGAAAATATATTGATATTGCTTTCAGCAATTATAAACAACAAACAATCTCGATGAGAGAGTTAAAATAGATAATAGACAATATTCAGATAATTTATTGAGGTTAATAATCAAAAAATTTTACTGATTCAACTTTCAGCTTCTCGATACTACTACTTAATTTTTCAGACATATTCAAATTTATTTTCTAAATTTCAATAGTTAGCACCCAAAATAAATAAATAACAACTAATATTCAATGGTTTATCCTCCACAATTCGGTGAAACGAAATCTCTATTTCCCATCCTTGTCTATTTCGGCGACTCCGATTGTTATTTTGTATAATTATAATAAATAACAACTAGTATCTATCGCCTGATTTTTAAGCTCTTAACAGTTAACCCTAGTTTGAAACGTACATATACAACCCCTCTTTAACTTGTTACATTCGTTTACTTTTCTTTGCCACGCTGCACGCGACTCCCATCCCATTATACGAATCAAACGTCGTAGTAGTTGGTGGGTTCCTCACCATATTTTACCTCATCGACGACATCCATGTTGGTTATCCAATTTTTTATTTTTATTTTTATTTTTTTGCAATTTTTTTAATTATTTAATTTTTTTTATCCTATCACTATTTTTATTTCTTACTTATTTTATTAAAAAGGAAAGATATTAATATTAAAAGAAAAATAAAAGAGAGAAAAAAGACAAACAAACGGACCGGATTCTCCCAATACTAGAAGAAGAACGCCAAAAGCTACTACTAAATACTCCATGGATTTGAATGTCATTTTAATTTGATGGGGGATAAGTGAATTTGACAATATACATTTAACCTCCTTACAATACTAGTTTGTTCACCACTTGTCATTTTCTTTTTTATCTTTTACGCTTTGTATGTTGATGTTTAAGTTGTATTTATGTGCCCGTAAATATGTAGGATGCATATTTTAATTAAATATATTATTTAAAAATTAAATAAATATGAAAAACTTTAATGAAATATGAACATAATTTTAAAATTTTAAAAATTAGAGAGTAATAAGAAAAATATTATTAATTACACACCTAAATATCACATCAATCGTTTTATAGATTCTTTTGATCTTAAATAAAATTTTAACACTTACACTTAGTCCGTCAAACGCCTTTCTTTATTAGAATAAAGGATCTCAATTTTAATTAATTTAATTTATATGAGAGTTTACAAAAAAATGTGAACACCAATTCTCTTTGTTTTTCATGCATAGTAAGTTTCTGATTTAATTCACATTCTCATATCATTCAGGCTGTGTTTTTCAGATGGATTTTTTCACTTTCTGACAAAGGAAATTTACTTTCGTATTTAAGAGGTTGATTTCTTAAATACAACTATTTGACAACCAAACGAACTAAAAGTGTTAAAATACAATTTCGTTAATTTTAGAATTTGTTTGGTAGGTCGATTTTTGAAATAATATTTAAACATTTGCTGGAAAAAATGTGTTAACTAGGTGAAGATACTAAAAAGTATCACTGATCTAGCGAGCACCAAGGTGTTCGAGAGTTGGTCTAGGGCCAACCTAGGGCAGGAGCAGGAAAGTACCCTGCCACCAGAAGATAAGTGTTCAGCGAGATATTTAGAGCATAGCTCAATGGCTTGCGACCGATATCGTGCTCGTGAGGCGAGTATGACCTTTAAGTCTTTATTCAGCAAGATAAAGGGGAGTGATCCTTCCTATGCGCGAAAAGAAGAACACCCACGAAGTAGGCTTAAGTTCTCAGTGACCAAGGGTTGCTCGTGAAGTGAGCATAAATCCTTTGCGACCATTGAGGCTTTATATTATTGCTCAAATGTATATTTAGAGAGATTCAGGTGGAAACCTCCTCACTATGTGAGCAGAATGATGCTCAAGCTAGAGGGTGATTTTTCTCGCTCGAGAAAGTCCTCGACACTATGCGAGCAACCTTGCTCGAGAGTCCATATCAATCTAGGAGAATCTCCTTGCTTAATGCGTGATATCACATAGAATCCTAGTCCTAAAATAACTCTGATTTGAGTTACCTTATTCGAGTGCAGTTGAAATTATAGACGAAATTAACCAATAAATCAGGAAGGTTTTAGGCGGTCATGAATCTTTTTTATGCAAAGATTAGGATCCAATCCAATAAATATAGCCATATCCCGTAGGCACGAGGTGCGCACTCTTGCCCCCAAAACTTTCCGTGAATTCTCTTGTATTTTTCTCTTAATCTTGATTCTTATTTTCACCCTGGAGCTTTTTTAGTAGGGAAATCCGCCCCCCCCCCAAGTGATGGTGTTTATTTTGCAGGTTCTGTCGCCGCCGTGATTTACCCACTGTCGTCGCCATACTCGTCAAGGTTGACCAGAAATTCTGTGCGACATAAGTGGTTCCGAGTTCAAGTCCCGGCAAGTGCGAGGGGGGGGGGTTTCCCTGCCAAAACAGCTCTGGCGCGAGAATAAGACTTAGTGCTCACCGATAAATCTCGACGAGCAGAGTCATCAGTAACACGATAAATAGCAAGTCCTCAAAACGCTTGTAATGAGGGAACATTCTCAACAACGAGCGAGGAAGCTCCTTGGGGGGGAAATCGTTGAGCGGGGCAGCGAGGAGGAATCTCACTCAAATGAACATCGAAACTGTGTAAAAATTGTCGACATTCCTCGTCGGATAAAATTAGTTAGCTATTGGGGACTGGTCGAAAAACAAGATCAACACATTCATCTCGATACAGAATTACTAATGTGACCATTACGCACTCAGATTTACTCGACTGATAAGGGGGAAGGAGTACAAGATATAGGCGAGCTTCTAGGCGACCTCTTATACAAACTTTTAAGTCGAGGAAATAGGATTTGAAATTAAAGGAAGACGTAACTTTGAAAAATGGCAATGTTTTAAAAGAAAAGTCACGCGAGCAGTTATCGTGGTATATCACTGGCACTATGCGGGGGAATAAGTCGCGAGCAAAATATCTCAAACAACTTGTTCACATGATCAAAATCCAAAATATGAAGATTTCTGGGAATATCAAGATCTTCAAAGGTGTTCTTCAAACATTCAAAATTATGAACCCAGAAGTTTGGGAAGAATGAAGCTCAAGTTGAAAGCTTACTATTGAAGATTTGATGAATAGCAGGAAGAGCTTGAAGATATGCCTGAGATACATCGAAAAGACTGAAATTTCTAGAAGTTTACAGAAGGCTTAAAAAATCATCGGAAAAATGAAAGCTTCAAGAGAACTCACTGAAATCACCCTTAGTTGGCACGAAAACATTTGTAAATACCCGAAGAGTAAGAAATCCCGATTTGGAACTCTAGAGACAAGTGGAAAAGGAAGAAAATGGGAGAAATTGCTAGGACTCTTGAGGATTCTTGCTGCTAAAACCAGAAGAGAGAGAAAGGATTAAGGTGAAAATGAAGGGTAAAAGTTTAAAAGCCTTGAGCAAAAGATTTTTATACCCCAAGGGTAAAAATGTAATTCAATTGGTCGAAGGAGTTAAAGGGACGGGTTGATCTCCTCCGTTGATTACGGAGATTATGGGATCACTGTCAATCATTACACCCAAAAATCGAGCCGTAATTACTGTGTACGGAGAAACGTACGGAGTTAAGGGGCCATAATTGAATTTTGAAAGTTGAGCCGAAATAATTGGGCGAAAAACGCAAGGGCGGCGCATCCATTTTTAAGCTCGAATGTCGAGCAAAATCCTAAAGGGAGATGCGAGCACGAGATTATCGTTGTACAAGCATAAATATTCGCGCGAAGATACAGAGGAGTACTGAAGATACCAAAAAGTATCACCGACTTAGCGACCACCAAAGTGCTCGAGAGTTGGTCAAGAGCCCACCTGGGACAGGAGCGGCGGGATAGTGCCCTGCCACCAGAAAATAAGTGTTCAGCGAGATATTTGGAGCATAGCTCCATGTTTTGTGACCAACATCATGCTCGTAAGGCGAGCATGACCTTTAAGTCTTTATTCAACAAGATAAAAGGGAATGATCTTATGATCCTCCCTATGGAAAGTAAGAAGAATACCCGCGAAGTAGGCTTAAGTTCTTAACGACCAACAGTTGCTCGCGAAGTAAGCGTAAACCCTCGGCGACCATAGAAAATTCATATTAGGAGGAAACCTCCTCACCATGTGAGCATAGCTATATGCGAGCAAAATGATGCTCGAGCTAGAGGATAATCTACCTCGCTCGAAACCTTACTCGAAAGTTCATGTCAATATAGGAAAATCTCCTTATTTAATGCGTAATATCGCATATAATTCTATTCATAAACTAACTCTGATTCGAGCTACCTAATTTGAGTGCAATAAGAATGGTAGACTAAATTAACCTCGAGTAAATTAACAAGGTTCTAGGCCGTCATGAATCTTTTTCATGCAAGGATTAGGAGTCCTCAAATCCTATAAATATAGCTCTATTACGTAGGCACAATGTATGCATTCTTGCTCCCAAACTCTCCCGTGAATTTTCTTACATTTTTTCTCAATTTTAAGTCATATTTTCACGCCAAAGCTGTTTTGGCAAGAAAATTCCCCTGACCAAGTGACGGTATTTATTTTGTAGGTTCTGTCGCCACCGTGCTCCACAAAATTGATCGAAATTTTTGTGCAACATCACTAGATTAGTTCGAAAAATAATAATTTATCTCTCGTACCTACTATTTTAAAATACCCCTATATCCTATAAAAAATCACAAACTCACCATTACCATCTTCTTTCTTTCTTTCTTTTCTTCTCTTTCAAATATTACATCAAATATAAAATAGAAAACTTTTTTAAAATTAAAAAAAAAATAAAACAAAAACAATTTTCTAAACTAAGCCAAAAGTTTACAAAATACAACGAATGTTACGAATACTTATTTCTCACGTTAATTTCCGTACCCGACCGTCATCTCTATAAAGAGAAAGAAAAGAAAGAATTGCGGGGGTTAAATTAAATTGGATGAAACCCAAAAACAAAAAAGAGAAATTTAAAGTCAGGATTTCAAAACCAGTAAAATATACAGAGAAACCCCTTCCCCACCCTTTCGTCCTTTTTCTAGGGTTTCTTTGTACCCTCTCTCTCTCTCTCTCTCTCTCTCTCTCTCTCTCTCTCACGGATCCTCAAATCCTGCCATTAATGTGACCTCAGTTCATTTCCTTTCTCTCCCCTCTCTATGAAATTACCTTCTTCAATTTTCGATTGGGAAAAAGCTTCAAATGATTCGATTTGAAGTTAATTCTCAACAACAAAAAGCCCCAAATTCATAATTGCGAGCCATTTGAAGCTCACAGTGTCACTATCTATGTGGGTCCAAGGTACCAGCTTGTGATATTATTTTTTGTGAAAATTGTAATTTATTTCCGACCCTCCCATGGCTTATTTTTGTTCCTTTTGTTGTTTTTATATTTAAATTCAGTAATGTATGTGGGTTGGGATACTCCAAGGTGGAAACTTTGATATTAATATTGTGGTGGGAGAGTGGAGTTAGGGTTGTTGCTAACAAATTTAGGGCTTGTTGGATATGATTAAGCAAATACTCGGAAAGCTTCCGAGGAAGCCGTCTTCGAAATCTTCACACAATGATGTTAGTAGCAATGATGGAGGTGCTGCTTTTTCAAACACCAACTCTACGAAATCCACCGGTGGTGTTGGTGTAAATAGCAGTAACTCTAACTCGAAAAGCACCAGTTCATCTGGGAAGGGTTCAAATTCGGGTGCGGCTTCAGGTGCTAGTAATGGTACTTATAATTCGACAGTGAAGTCGAGTCAGGGTAAAAAATCAGGTCCTATTATGGCTGGTAACCAGGTGGGACAGGTGTTGAATTTTGCTGCTTACGAAGCATTACCTAGCTTCAGGGATGTGCCTGTTTCAGAAAGGCAGAATCTTTTCATTAAGAAGTTGAACATGTGTTGCGTTGTGTTCGATTTTTCTGATCCGTCGAAGAATTTGAAAGAGAAGGACGTGAAGAGACTGACCTTGCTTGAGCTTGTTGATTATATATCTTCGGTGAGTGCCAAGTTCAATGAGGTTACAATGCAGGAAATCACAAAAATGGTGTCTGCTAATCTTTTCCGCGCTTTACCTTCTTCTAATCATGATAACAAGCTACCGGATGTGTTTGATCCGGAGGATGAGGAACCAAGTATGGAACCCGCTTGGCCGCATCTTCAAATTGTGTATGAGTTTCTTCTTCGATTTGTGGCTTCATCAGAGACAGATGCTAAGCTTGCTAAGAGATACATCGACCATTCTTTTGTTTTGAGATTGCTTGACCTCTTTGATTCGGAAGACCAGAGAGAGAGGGAGTATTTGAAGACAATCCTTCATCGCATTTATGGGAAATTTATGGTGCACCGCCCATTTATTAGGAAAGCCATCAATAATATCTTCTACAATTTTATATTCGAGACAGAGAAGCACAGCGGGATTGCCGAATTGCTTGAGATCTTGGGTAGTATAATTAATGGGTTTGCATTGCCATTAAAGGAAGAGCACAAGCTTTTCCTCGTTCGCGCATTGATTCCCCTCCACAAACCAAAATGTGTATCAATGTACCATCAGCAGCTCTCATACTGCATCACTCAGTTTGTGGAGAAGGATTTCAAGCTTGCGGACACAGTAATTAGGGGCCTCTTAAAGTATTGGCCGGTTACTAATAGTTCCAAAGAGGTCATGTTTCTCAGTGAATTGGAGGAGGTTCTGGAAGCCACCCAGGCTGCAGAATTTCAACGCTGCATGGTCCCTCTATTCCGTCAGCTTGGTCGCTGCCTCAACAGCTCACATTTTCAGGTAATGCTTCAGACTGTTTTCTCCTCATATTTGCAGGTTTCGATATCTTTACCATGATTTGAATGTGATGCTTTATTAAATATCGTGTCTCTTTCTGGATTTGTTCCTTGGGTAGTTCTTATTTATGGTCGGGTGTCACGACTAGCGGGCCTCTTGTCTCTTATGCTCGGGCTCGTATGTGTTTTTTTATTGGTTCTTGTTACTATTATGTTGTAGCCTCCTGTTTATTACCATCCCTTTTTGATGTGTCACCATACTTCCTTTGTACTTTACATGCAGTTGATAGATTTCTGGACTTTATGGTAGTGTTATTGTTCAAGCGTTTCTCTGCAGTAGTATTGCCGTGAAGTTTTCTTTCCAATATATTTACATATGCAACACCCACCAAAATAATCCCCTACAACCTGGGAAGATGTCTATGTAGGTTGCTCTTGGTTCACGCTAATATCTTTTTCTGTTTGAATATGTTTTTTTACAATGAAATAAATTAATTGGCACTCCGTCCATCCCAAAATCACTGTCAATTTCCTTGATGAAAAGTCAGCTCAATACATTATCAACTTATTACTTACCATATGTTTAATGTGTTTTAAATTCTGAAATTTCAATCATGATAAGAATACTGAGTAAACTATGGTAATTTTTTTTTATAAATCAGCAACAAGAAGTTAATTTCTATAAACATTTGGTCAAAATTTAATCAAGTTGACTATAAATAGTCAAAATTGACACTTTGGGACAGATATTTTTCCATGTTTGGTCATAGGATATTCTCAGAACTTCTCTGTTCAGATAAAGCTTCTTTACTCATGAACATAATTGAATATCTGGAACATAAAATTCCGGATGAATATTCCCGGTCAATGCCAACAGTTAATTGCATTTAAAGAACATGGTAGATGAATCTTTATCTACCTTAGAGCCATTATGAAAACTAGCTACTTCCCCCGGTTATAATTATCGTTTTAGGTTTTCAACCTGATTAATCTCTATCAAGTATAATTAACCAGTGGTGATTGGACACATTTCTTGATTAAATTGTGACCCGCACTTATCCGGAGTAGTAGTGTAATGGCGTAAGATCAAGCCTTTCTTCTTTGACCACCTGCAAACACTCCGTGAAGAGTGGTCACTGCCACACTGGGCACTCGGAAGTAGCCTTTGCAACAAATATTGAACCCATTGTTCCTTCATAACATCATGCCATTCAGAATCATAAACCATAGCCGAGTCGACCACCAATGCATACCCATAGTAGACCCTATGAAACCTTTAATTACAGAATTAAACCTTGCACGTGCTCCTTTTATAATGAAATTTACTACATTTTTGCCATTTGATGCCCCAAAACCACTGTTGAGAACTTCAACCGCACCATCAACGTACCTATCTTAATCAATTGTAGGTCTCTCTCTCTCTCTCTCTCTCTCTCTCTCTCTCTCTTGATCCAGTAAGGTGCTCTTTGAAAAAATTCTTGCCGCTGAGACTACCAAAGCAAATAAGGACTACAAATACAAGTTTACCTTACATCAACACTGATTGTGTTATCGATGCGTTTCACCAATGATGTTTGATGGCTTTTTTGATGAAGTTTGTTGCTACGGTTGAGACGGCAGCATGAGTTCTGTTCTCGATACTGACGGAAGCAGTAATTCCATAATGTTGGCGAGGATGGTAGCAGGCTGTGCTTTTGTTTATTTTGTTTCAGCTATTCCAGCAATGGGCTTTATTCAATGCCGAGTATGGCATTGAATGTGATTGAGATCTGGGGCAGAAGAGGATCCAGATTTAAGCTGAAGAGTTTTGAATCTCATGATGGGCCTAATGGAATACTTTGTTATTCTGGAAAAGAGAGTAGGTAAAGAATTTTTGGTTTGCTTGGAGAAGGGAAAGTAGATTAAATTGTCATTCAAGAGCTGAGTCACATCCATCCATTTTCCTTGACTGCTGTTACCATATTGTGATTGATTGTAGCAGCTAAAAAGTTAATTTGTCAGCTGAAAAACATTATGACTAAAGCCCCTCAAATTTCCGTGTGAAATGTCTTCCAGAAACTAGATTGTATACTAGAATTCTTCTTTTTTCCTTTCAACTGAAAATTATAATGACGCATAAAATGCCATCAAAGTGAATATCCGTATTGCCTAGCCACAATTTTTGTTTTGATTATAGGCTGGATATGTGCTTTCATGAATACTGAAGTCATTTTATTGGTTTCTGTGCCTCTAGGACCTCTATTGATCTTTTTACACAAACCTGTTGGTTAGAAATCCTTATGTTTACAAATTACTGCTCAGAATCTTGAATTTCATCATTACACCGTGCTTGTCAGTTGTCACTGCAGTTTATGATTTCAAATGATACTCCATTTTTTCGGTTATAACCACATTTGGTAATCTCCTCAAATATTTGCGACATTGCAGTTAATCTTTTGAATTGTCCTTCCGTATTTTAGCGGTTTCATTTTTACTGTTAACATTAGCATTTCTTCGTTTTTTCATTATTAGGATGCATGGCAATTTTTTAGACGTTAAATAGATTTCTGTGCGGAGAGAATAAGAAAACCTTTTAAGTAGGTTTAGGCTCTAAGGTCAAGTTTAAGGGGCGTCTGAACTAGAAAACCTTCAGCCTTGGAGCACCTTGTCGTTTCTTGTGTGTAAGGTCTCTCCTGTTGTTTTCTTATTTTCTTTGCCCAAATATTTCCAATTCTTGATTTTCAGGATTCAATGTACTTCAGTGATTTTTTTAATGGAAATATATATATTTTAGGTGGATCAGTTTACCTCCTAGCAGCTAGTATGTGAGCGGATATTGATTGCAAGTAGCATATAATATTATACTCCCTCCGATCCAAAATAAAGTGATACACATTCCATTTTGGAATGATCCAAAATAAATTGGCATTTCCTTTTTAAGGAAACTCCACATTGTTTTTTAAACACAAATCTTCAATTTGACCCCACAAACAATAACTTAAAAGTACAACCACTCGCTTCATTTCTTTATTCAATTCAAATGGAGCTCCTGAAATATTGTAGACCAAATCAAAGTGTCCACTTATTTTTGGATCGGAGGGAGTATGTTTTGAGTAAATATTAGCTGTGTTTGTTTCAATGGAATATTGCTCTTGAGAGCGATTATTCTAACTTAACCTGCCACAAACATCCTAGCTGTTATTTTTAAAGATTATATGAACATTATAAGCTTGATTTACAATAAAGGGACGCTATGAATAGGATCTGCAAAAAAAGGATGAAAAGCGAACCTTACGCATAGGATGGAGGGTGTAAAAGTTTCATTGCTGGTGCATTTTCCTTTTTGTATGTGAGTATATATAAATTAGATGGTGTGCTTGTCTAACGGAGTTTTCTATAATGTCTTTTTGTCACTTTGCAGCTTGACCAAATTCCTGGTCTTAAATCTCAATATACTAGGTGGTACTATATGTCAGGATCTGATGGAATTGGGAAATGGTTGTCTCCAAAATGTGTGTTTCACCCATGTTATTGCCAGAAAGAGTCACCCTAATTGTTATAAATCAACAGAATCCTTGATCTTACTGTGAATGTACCAAGGGTTGCTATATATATATATATATATATATATATTTTTGGCCTCCAGGGAGCATGGGAAGGGATCGAACCTGAGACCTTATGTATTGGTTAAGCCTAGCTCTACCACTGAGCCACCCCTTGGTTCCAACCAAGGGTTACTATATTGCATAGTTGCCCATACCTCACAAATGGTGTACTTGAGATCTCACATTCACCCAGTTCCTTGCTTTGATGCTATTATATTATGAAACCTTTCATCAACTGAATAGGAATAGATAAATGAAATTGCATGAGAATGCCATGAGAATTAAAGAATCCTAAAAGCAATAGAGCAACACATTGGCCATAGGTGGTCAGTTTCTATTTTTGTGTTTTTGGTGGTTCTTCTTTTCCATTAGTGACTATTCCCCTTTTCCTCCTTTGGTGTTAGGTTGCGGAACGAGCTTTGTTCTTGTGGAATAATGATCACATACGAAATCTGATAATACAGAACCGGAAGGTGATACTGCCCATAATTTTCCCTGCCTTGGAGAAAAATACTAGGACTCACTGGAACCAAGCTGTTCAGAGCCTGACCCTGAATGTGAGAAAAATATTTTCAGATGCTGATCAAGTGCTTGTAGATGAGTGTCTTACCAAATTTCAAGAAGAAGAAAGCAAGGAGAAGGAAAGCAATGAGAAGCGAGAGTCAACCTGGAAGCGCTTGGAAGACGTGGCAGCATCTAATGCCATACCGAATGAGCCTATGCTTGTCTCCAAGTTTGCATCCTCTGTTGTCATTTCTACCACCACAAATGCACAAGCAGCCGTGGGTAGTTGAATTCTTACAGTTTTCCATCGGTTGCTAAATTATACAAGGTGGGCTTCTAGAATTGTCCGTACAAGGTGGACTCCAAAATCCAGTGATGCAATTAGGTTTGATTCCCTGAGGATATTTTTTTTACATCTCGAATGACCAGCCGAGTATGAAAGGTGAAGGTGGGTCTGTTGTGGATAGATATCAAAGGCCACTGGTTTCTTTTGTTCTTTTGTTTTGATCAGGGGTTGTTGACTCATTCCCTTTTTGTATTGTCAGCCATTGAGAGGTGTGTGTATTATAGAAATCTGGTTCAGTAGAGGTAGAGTTTCCATCGGATTTTCTACCCCCATAATGTTTTATATTGATGTAATGATGCAAGATTTGCTGCCTTTGTACTTAACAGCACTGTTGTTCTCAGCTTTTCTTCCTCTGGTGTTTATCTACATAAATGACATATTGATGCTTGCCATTTTCCTCAAAATGTGAGGTTATTGATGGGTAACCATTTGGAGTATCTGTTAATTTGTGGCTTCTGTGTACATTCTGTTTACCGTTAGGACAATGTCTTCTAGTTCCATTCATTTTATACATCACATTTATATATCTTGGACACAACTATGGCGTGGAGAGATGGTTTGTCCGCACCTTCAAACGTCTACGATTGAATTGTAAAAATTTACGATCAAATGATAAATTTTTATGTCATTTTAATAAACAATATGAAAAAATTGTAAAAGTGCAAAGCCACCTTTTATCATCAAATGGTAAACTTTTATGACCACTTGGTTTGACATTATTCAATTTTGTAACTTTTATGACATAATGGTACATTATTTACTATTTTTTATAAAACTGTATCATTGGGTCGTAGATTGTTACCATTTTTTCTCGTTCCATTTCTACGGTACAGATAACTGCATAGTAGACGATTCCGTACATCTTTTGTACAAGGACCGAGTTTTACTTGGACCTGTCAGAAACAGAATCACATTGATATCCAAATACCAGAAACTATTGACCACCCAAAATTGCGTTTGATTCCTGCATGTGTCGGTTTGTCATCCCTTTCTTTCTAGTTTCTCCTGGGAGGAGCTAATGAACTTTCTAATTTCTTTTGTTCCGCAATGCGAGTCTTTTCTTGTTGGAGGTGATGATGCACTTAAAATATCCATTTGTTGAACTACATGGAAGAGCGTCGCTATCCAACTAAACCAACAAAACTTCATCATAAATTTGCTACTGAACAACAGCAATAAGAGAGTCTAGAAATAGCTACAATGGTGAAAATAATTACCTTTGTTATTCCAAATATCTCCACATGGTATTACATCTGGTTCATAAAAGCATTAAATCTACAAAGCAGGGAAAAGTCGGACACAAGCCTGACTTACAAGCATCACCACTTTACCAGGCTGTTGATGCGATAATTACTAAATATCACCATATGCTTTGAAGCTGTACCGCTCTTGGTAAGGACCATTGAAATAGAGGTCAGCCTCGAACCATTTAGGGTACCGAACCAAGTCACCAGCCACGAAACTCATGTACTTCTCACTTCCTTCAGGTACAACCCTCACTTCCCCTTCCTCAACATAAACCAACTGGTCTACCTGCCAGTCCCAGGCAAACTGGCACTTGCCGGTCTTCCATACTGACCATCGTGAAGCCCCGAGTTCAGTCAATCGCTTTTGTGACACGTTTCTTTCTACTCTGATATTGTAAAGTTCTTCCAAAGGTTTCTCTATCCTCATTGCCCTGATACTGTGACCGAGAGTGGAACGTGGGTTTCTATACTTTCTAACGCTACTTTTGGAGAATGAAGCCAACGGGGGAGCCATGAACATACTTGCCATAACCAGGTTGGATTAATTTTCTTTATATCACCAGCTCAAATCCAAATTCTACAATTTTCAGAAGTGGTCAAACAAAGTTTCAGAAACCAGCATAAATTTATCACAAGGGCCAATGATAGGATCTCTTACGACATAATGGATAACAATGCATTCAAAGATTGTGCTAAAAAAGGATAATCGAAGTCGTGGGGCTAATATACTCGAATAGATAGCATGGCATGCAACACCTAAGATTCTTTTTCATATTCAAGTACAGTACTATTATTGCTGTAGCATTGCAAAGACCAACCATATAATGAGGGACAGTGTAGTCCAAATTACTTGGGTTTGGGCCCTTTATCTCCAGCCATATTCTAGGTTTCTTTGACCAAGGCTGTCTTACCAAGAATGCATCTTTTTTGCCCCAAAAATCTGAAACAATGTGTTGAATCATACTCATTTGATTTGCTTAAACCCATTCCTTAGGCTCACTTAGGACCCCTCTTTTTGTCCTAAA
>JAOTQG010026634.1:0-15454 GCA_025631175.1 Iris virginica
ACATGAAGCACGCCTCGTTTTCACCTTTCTTAACCAGAGACCCATTTTCAACAAGTCCAAATATGTGCAGCCTAGAGAAAGATCTGTAGGGAATGAATAGATTAATGCAAGAACTCGATTTAGAAGGCGAAGATAAATTGGAAATGGTGGGGGGGGGGGTGGGGAGGGAGCGGATGACTGAGGAATGAGATTGTCGAGAGGTGGAGAAAGGGTAGATGAAAGGGTTAATCGCATTTTAGGCCATAATATTTTTGTGACTTGCAAAGTGTGAGAATGATGTAACTCTTCATAAGCTCGGGTATATGGCAAGGTTATACCTCAATAAGCTTACCTATATGAGTGAAACTGAGTCGGTTCTAAGAGAATTGAAAGATTGAATTCTCCGAAGCACTAATGAAGAAAGGAGGAAAGTGCTTAAGGGCCATATGAGCACATTATATAGAACAATGGAATGATTATCTAATTGTATGGAAACCATTGTCTAGATATACAAGTAAAGGCGAACAGTAGTATACCGTTAAAGACGGTTCAAAGCTTATGGCTACCTTTTCTGATGTAATTAGATACTGTGTGGACTGGTTATGGGTCGAAGATCAATTTTGGTCATTCACGTGAGGGATTATTGGAAAATAATGTAATACCTATTTTGAGAAATGAGTGTCACACTAACTTTGAGCCATTTTATAAGTGGGTTCCACTACACCGTTGGAATGAGTTCGAGCTAATACGTGTATTTACGTGGAATGTTAAATGAATAAAATATTCAAAAAAGTGAATATTAAAATTGACCTTAAAAATGGTTCGTTGAAGTGAATTTTGTGAAAAATCTCACATTAAAAGAAAACCAAAGTATAAGATAGTTTATATACCTTTGTGTTGGTTATAAGGGCATATCCTTAGGGACATCCAAATTTTGTAGAAGGGAAGGCGTAAATATTTTCACGCGTCGCCGCCCATCTGGTTCGATTTAGAGTTGAAAATTGTGACCTTTCAGATCCAAAAACAGCCTCAACTGTAAATTTTGGACAATCTTAGTGGTTGGTTTGTTTAAATTGAATTTGTATAAATTATTTTATATAATAATATGATTATTAAGTTATTTTTTATATATTTTATTTTAAATAATAATTAAATATTATGTATAATCATTATTATGGGGTCGCCTCTAAGTTGGGCTGTATAAAAACATGACGTAGGTTTAAAAGTAGTTTAAACCGCGACGCTAGTGCGGGGCTGAAATCCAGTAGGCGCAGTCGTGTTAGCACTTGGTACGGTCATCAGCACGTCGTGTAATCACTTTACTCTCTCTTCTCTCTCTCTATACTCGTTTCAAAAAATTTCGGCCTCTTTCGGTGATTATATGACATTTGGCTCGCTTTGATCCTTACTAGTGAAAACTTTTGCTTGATTCCTTCTTGCTGTGAATGAAGATATAACTTAGGTACTGGAACATTCTCTAGTTGGTTTAAACGATGCCGCCGTCGAAAAGCAAGAAGCAGTCAAGGTCGGCGTCAGCATCCAAGCTCTCTCAATCCCACTCCGATTCCGACCAGACCGCGACGTCTCCATGGACCCCAAAACCCGGCCCAGAACTCAGCCAAGACGAATTGCTCCAAATTCTCGACGAGGCGTCGAACAAATACCCAGCCCTAATCGGAAAAAGTGCGGTTATCGGCCGAGTGGTTGAAGACGTTAAGCAGGAGAGTAAAGGCTGTAACATATGGCTGTCCGAGACGTCTATGGTTGCTTCTTCCATTTCCCCTGGCTCCCTTGTCTCAGTAAGTTTCAATTTTGCCCAATGAATTAGAGTAGTTTTAGGGTTTTTGCCATATTCACTTTTGTTTTCTGCTACATTGTTAGTATGATATTGTTTTACGGTAAATTGCAACTTTGTCTTGTAATGAGAACTTATGTAGATGCAAATGCTTTCTTACTCCCGCCTATTTTAAATGAGTGCATATGATTTCTATTTGGGATAGTTTTAGATAAGTGCCTTATTTCAATAATTTCATTTTTTTGAATGAAAAGAAGACATAGAATAGCAAGTTTCTTGTTTGCCTATGTATTTGTTAATTTGTGACCATAATTCTTTTTAATGGGGTCCAATGTCATATCCTAAAATTATGTGTCAATTCAAATGAGTCACGGGAGGAAATATCTTTTTTTTTTTGGGGGAAGGAGCCCAATAGGTCCTCCACTGACTTGGTCCGAGCCCAAGTGAAAGTGAAAGTGAATGTGAAGTGATCCATTCCAAACCAGGGGTATTCTAGCAGCACCCCTCAATGTCATGACCAACCGGTCCTGTTGTACCAGTAGGTACAAGAGGAGATAGCTTTCGTTACTGTATCTGTAGTCCGTACCAAATAGATGTTACAAAAAGTACAGGATACTCCCAAGCGTGTTGTAGCTTTAAGTAGGACTCGTTGGGAGCATAAATTTAAGGGTCTTGAAAGCAAGTGCTCTTATAACACTATCTACTGATACTAGTGGCAGTTGTACTTATAAGTTATACCCTTAAGGAATGGATAAGGGAACCTTCTTCGCATTTTCTTTAGTGAATATATGGTGATTTGCGACAACAAAACACAATAATTTGGTCTTTTAAGAGCAATGTTTATATAGGCCTGGCAAGATGGGTCAAATCAATCCACTCTAGCCTGTTTGAAGCTCAATCCAACCCAACCCATTTAATCACAAATGCGTATTAGAATGTGTAAATAATGTGTATTAGTGTCGGAGAGTATCCAACAGGTTTACCCATTTTTAACCCAACCCATTTACTATCCAATCCATTTGATCGATTAATTAAATTGGTTATAACACGTTGAACCCCTTTCGGCGTGCTATTTGCTTTAATTCAACTCAACTCAACCCATTGGACCTGTTTTGCCTGGCCTACGTCTATATAGTAAAATCATGAACTCTTTGGTAAGTGACCCTTTAAACCATTGTAATAATTGGTAAACTACAATGGTTGTGTGTCCTTATTTTGATGGAAAGTCTTTTATCCTCATTTTCGTCCTGGTCCATTGTTGTTTTGATCCCAAAAACATTTGTTTTCAAATGTTTGTTTTTTCATATGGGATAGGAAATTGCTGAAACTTCTTGAAATGTTAGCTCAAGAGATTTTGTAACTATTGATTTCTTTCGGATTGGCTGACATTGAATTCTTTGTCTCTCTTATTTTTTGTAATGCTATTTTTGATTGTCCTGAGTGCTAAAAAGTTCTATCCCCCCCTCTTTCTTTGTGGTATTGCCTTAGATTGATTATTTTGAGTGACCATTCCTGTTACTTTATTGACAGGTGTCTCTTGCTTTTTCAAGACAATGTATTTCAAGTCACACTCCTCTCAGTTCATTGGTGGATGAGTGCGCAAGACATTTTCTTTTCAGTTCCACTGAGAAGATGGTTCATGACGTGGGAACCTATTTTGCTCTAGCAACAGTTTTCCCTTCTTGTAAGGTTTGATTGACAATTAAGTGTCATCTATCCGTGTTTGGACCACTCAGTAGTTATTGTGTTTGCGAACTTAGATTAAAAAAGAACCAAGTGCATCTGGATCGTAATGCAGCTGCCTAAAATCAATGTGCTGTAACTAAAGATCGTCTTTCTGTTTTTTCCCTTTTCGTGGCAGCTTGTGAAGGATGAAGTGCGCTTTTCTTCAAACCTCTCATGTTCTATGGGTTATCCTGCACCTGGTAGAATCATTTTTGTTTATCCTATTGATTCTCGGCTCAAAATGAGTTCTGAAAATGGCAATGCCAAGTTGCGCCAAGCTGCAGTTAATCCCCTCTCATTTTACAAGTGCAAGGACTTGCATTTAGCACTGCTTTCTCCGGGAAAAGGAGTTACGAATAACAGTGTGACATCACCTCATGTTGACTCTCTTTCCGGAAAAAACCAAGGCCGAGTTGAAAATGGAAAGATTTCGTCCCCAAGGACGCCGTCACTCTCTCAGTCAATGATTAGTTCTCCTAGTAGCAGTCAGTTAAATTCTCTGAGGTTTGCAGATTCAGTGTCAAACTCATATGATCAGTTTCAAAGCGCATTCGATGCAGTTGACATAAGAGAAGTCTTACAGGATGAAAGTGGAAAGAAACTTCTGCGGACCTGCACTTCTTTGTTGTTATATTCTCGTCACTTACTTTGTGGAAACATTGTGATGATCCCAATACTCTCAAAGCTTTGTATTTTTCAGGTTGTAGGTGTTAGTAAAATATCTGAAAATAGCAGTGTTCATAGTTTGGGCGAAAATAATTATGATTTTCATCTTCAATCTCTTGATGTGTTGAGCCATGTGAATGATGCGTTTCTCGTAGACCGCAGAACTAAAGTTCATCTTTTTTCACCATTAAGTTCTGCTTTGGGAACTCCACGGAAACAAGGTTTAATGTTGGAATTTGAAAGTGAGGATGCTAGAGCCGGCTCGAGAGTTGATTTTTCAAATTTGGGTGGTCTGTCAAAAGAGTATGCTGTTTTGAAGGATATAATTATTTCATCATCAGTAAGGGGCACTTTGTCAAGGTATGCCATTGAACGTCTTATAGATATGTTAGTCTTGCAAATGGAGTTGGTCTTATTGATATGCCAAGAAAAAAAAAAGAGGTGATTTTAATCCTGTTAATGGTATAATGCTTCAGAAAGTTATATATTTGGTCATCTTGAATTTGTCCTCCTTGTGTCATGCACAAGGAGCTATTATTTCCTAATTCTTTGATGCCACCTAGTTGGTCTCAGTTCAATTCACATGACAGTATACTCCTGATATATATATATATATATATATATATGGTAGCATAAGAATGTCGACATAAGAGCGAGTCTCAACTTTTGGCATGCAAGAGCAGTTTCAGATTGAAAAGTATGGTTCTAATATACTAAAAGAGGCCATCAGTTGTGTTCGATGAACCTGAACTTTATTTTGTTGAGGGTCATTTAACTTGGTTTCTTAAGTGTAGAGAAATGCTTAATAGTTTTGGATAGGAGAGCTATCATAAGGCATTTGATTTATTGCCTAGTCTGCACATTCCTCTTTTTAAGTGATTGGACCTATAGTTCTGACTAGTAACATGTATTAGATAAATTATTTGCATCTAAAGTAACTGTCTAATCATTCAAGTACTGGACATAAGCAAATGATTCTTGGAAGGTGCAAAATGTTCAGTCTCTTGACATGTTTGGGGAAGTCCACGACATGCATAAATTTTGGGAAAATTGCACTTGATAAATCCCTTCTGAATGGTGCAAATTGTGGGGAGCAACTCCAAGTTTTTCAGACCTAAGCACATGATCCATAGTGGTTTGTATCTAAAGTAACTGTCTAATCATTCAAGTAGTGGATATAAGCAAATGATTCTTGGAAGGTGCAAAATGTTCAGTCGCTTGAAATGTTTGGGAAGTACGTGACATGCATAAATTTTGGGAAAATTGCAGTTAATAAATCCCCTCTGATAAGAGCAAGCTGTGGGGAACAACTCCAAGTTTTCAGATCTAAGCCATGATGCATAGTGGTTTGGCTTAAAGTACAGATAATGATGTGATCTATGGCATCCGGAACCTTGGAACACTTATACATGAGCTTAAGGACCATAGATTGGATTATCCAGAGTCGTCATAGCGATATTGGGGGCTATGTGGATACATAAAGGATGTGGTGACTGCAGTGTGAATTTCTTTTTTCCTTTTTGAACCTTAATCATGGATACTTTGAATTGTAAGTGTTGGAACAAATAGTAGTGAGTAATTTAGTAGAAGAAATGTTGTTGAATCCTGTATCCGCTGACAAACACTAACGCGGATATTTTATATTAAGTCAACATAATTAAGATCTATAAAGCCCAATATTTGGAGTACTTGTTTCTGTGCCTGTACGCATATGATTAAATGATCATAAGATTAAATTTTCTTAAATTTCCTAAATTAAATATATATGCTTAAAACATAAACACACAAAATATTGACTACAAGATGGGAAGACAATCATTTTACTTTCAGCGATATTTTATAAATACTGATGTAACTGTTTTAGTATGGGTTTACGTCCTACAAAGGGAGTGCTGCTTCATGGTCCACCTGGCACCGGAAAGACTTCTTTGGCTCGATTATGCGCCCATGATGCTGGTGTCAACCTGTTCTCTGTGAATGGACCAGAAGTCGTAAGTCAATATCATGGTGAAAGTGAGCAGGCGTTGCATGAAATCTTCGAGTCAGCTAGCCAATCTGCACCTGCTGTGGTGAGTTTCCTAATAATCGAACCTTTCTGATAGATTGTAATATTGGTGGTTTTTCAAGAGATCTGATTTATACTGATTCACTGACACAAATTTACATAATGAGAGACGTTTGATTGCTTTGCTGATAAGTAAATTAAATCAAACAAGACCACCACAGGGACCGATCCTTCATACACAAGAAGTATATTGCAACAATGAAAACCCGACCCACATAATTATTAACCACTTAAAGCACCTCCTTACCCCATAACCACCTCTTGTTGCCTTCACCTTTCTCCTAAAATGTGAATAGAGAATTTACATCGACTCTGACAACCATAGTGCTAATCCATCAAAGCACTTCTGCTCCTGTTGCTTGGCAATCTAAGTGACTGTCAACATCAGAATCAAATCAACCTTTAGTATTTGAACAAATGCAAAACAGCTTAAGGCTCCTAAACATTTTCGCAATGCAGTAAAAGATAGTTTACTTATTATCCATTCATTTTGGGCAAAATCAAAATTGGCAATAATTTTCTTAGTCTTCTCAAGTTATTAATTGTCAAGTTATTCCATAAGGTGGTACATCATGCCAATAATAACCTCATTAGTAAACATAATTATTTCAAAGACTTTTTGAATGGAATCACCTTCGTCGATGGTCACCATTTTTGCATAAAAGATGTTCA
Organism: Iris virginica; assembly: GCA_025631175.1. Taxonomy (NCBI): domain Eukaryota; kingdom Viridiplantae; phylum Streptophyta; class Magnoliopsida; order Asparagales; family Iridaceae; genus Iris; species Iris virginica. Next base: position 6,903 of record JAOTQG010026634.1, read on the forward strand.
CAGCAGTCATCTTGTGCTAGAGACCATCTCCACTGCTGCCAATATATATGGTTGTGTTTTCTGAATTACATACCTTGTCCTGGTACTACAATATGTGCATGTGTAATTTTGGATAATGTCTGTTATGAACCTCTACCATATGGACAATAACCTACTGATGTGAAACCTATTTTACTATGGCATTATATGACTGTAACTTCTTACCTGATTAGGTAGCCGTAGTTCATATTATACACGAGTAAGGTAGGGGGCAGTAAAGAACTCGGGTAAAGGATCACCTGAATATTGGGTAGCTGTTTTTTAGAAGTCTGCCTCCTGCGCTATACGGCTTTTTTGAGTCGCCCTATTTTGCAGTCTTAAGTTAATGATTTTCTAGTCTTTAGGTGACTGGAAGAACATGAAGCTATAAGATGTGTTTTTCTGTTATGTTATGTTTGGAAATACAAAAAATGTTGGGCAAATTTATGAATGAACAAGCTGAGAAGGTTAAAAGTTAGAGATTAACAATTCTCTGGCTGAGTAGTAGATAAATTAAACTTAGGAATTTGAGTTTTGGGGATACTCCATCAAGCCACCCGCATTTTGTCACAGGTTCAGACTATGAAATGCCTCTCATCTCGTGGGGACAGATAACAGAGTTCTATATATTTGATTATTTTCAGATCCTACTGTGGTAGAATTCTTGTAGAATGTTTCCATCTGTTTATTGTAGGGCAGATCCTGTAATATATAATCCTATTATATAATGCTCATGTAAGTGAAACTATTGGAGTTATTCAGTCCCTTTCTGGTTATCCCGTATTGATATTTTGTTAAATTTACTCTGTAAAGACTTATTGCTGGTTAATAATTATTACTCTCACCGTACCGTTCAAAGAGTCCACATTTGAAAGCCACACGTTATAATTTTGTACTGTTACTACATTTTAGTATTTTTTAATAGTTTGTACTAAAATTAAAATTCTTTTTCTACCAATGCAAGGAACTATCATAAAAGAAAGGAAAATTGAGAGAGAACCAAATTTTTATAGTTTAAAGTGGACTCTTTGAGTGAGATATCTCATCATAGAAGTGTGGAGTCTTTACCTGGGATGGAGGGCCTACTACTTAACAGCCTTTCAGGCAAGTAAGAGTAGGGCTGCGAGCCATAGACCTGTCCAAAATGCTATTGTCAGATGGTCCTCATGCACCGGGGCATCCATTTTAGATATTGTATCTTTCCGAGGGGTGTTTGGGAGTTGATTGTCTTTGACCACTGACCAACCAAAGCAACACTAATATTGTGGTTAAATGAAACAGTGGTTTGTTCTAGGTATACAATTTATGAAAGTTGATTTTTTCAGTTTTCCTTGTGTCTTTTGAGTAATGTTTTCTGTCTTAGGTGTTCATTGATGAGTTGGATGCCATTGCTCCTTCGCGCAAAAACGGGGGGGATGAGCTATCTCTTAGGATGGTTGCAACGTTATTAAATTTGATGGATGGGATTAGCAGAACTGATGGGCTACTTGTCATTGCTGCAACTAACAGGCCTGACAGTATTGAGCCTGCAATCCGACGCCCTGGAAGACTTGACAGGGAAATTGAAATAGGTGATCTTTGATTCTTAAATAGGTGATCTTTGATTCTTAAATAAAATTCTTATTCATTACCTTGAGCTTATAACCTGTCCTGCGCTAGATTTCATGTGATCTTTCTTTGTGTACGAAATCTGCTACTACAGTCCGAGTAGTTTGTTTGCCAGTTGAATGCGTTTCTTAAAGTCATTAGAATCATTTGGCTTGACCAACAATATTGCCTTGGATCCAACAATTTGGCCGACCTAAGTGATTGGGACAATTGAGTTGAGTTACCAACAAAAGCATTGATTCGATAGACGGACTAGCTGTTTGGAACAATTGTCAACACTTCGATGTACCTGTAGTCTCTTGGAGATTTGGCAATTGCTATATTATTGTTGAAGCAGAATTGTAATCGCATGTCAGCTATATTATATAGTGCACAATTTAATTGGAAATTCTTCTCTCTGTCCTTATACGTTTTATTGGTGAATTTTATGACAGGTGTGCCCTCTCCCAGCCAACGTCATGATATTCTTCTTACCCTTATCCAGGACCGGACACACTCTCTTTCAGACATGGAAGTTGAACAACTTGCTGCCTCTACACATGGTTTTGTGGGTGCTGATCTAGCTGCCCTTTGCAATGAAGCAGCGTTGGTTTGTCTTAGGCGTCATGTTGATGAAACCTCTCGCAGTGAGTCACTTATTGAGCGATCATCTATATTGCACAATGGTCTTGCCAATTGTATAACTGCCACGTCTAACTGTGCAGGAGGTGTAAAAAACTCGTTAGGAGTTAATACGGACTCATCAAGTTTGATTTCGTCGGAGATTCTGGTGGGAGATAATGTCAAGGACAATGGGACTGGTATTCTTAAGGAAAACATTTTGAGCGTGAGCTTTAAAGATTTTGAGAAGGCAAGAATAAAAGTAAGGCCAAGTGCCATGAGAGAGGTATGTGTTAAAGTTTGACATTGTTATGATAATATTACATGGTAACATCTTCCGTGAGCCAAGATAGCTACCAAGATCAATCATCTGTCTTGACTATGAACATCTTAACTGTAAGGTGTAAATAATTTTGAAAAAAGAAAAGACGTTATAGACTTATAGTTGCAGCTATATTTGCTTTCTGTACTTATTAAGAAGATTGATGGAGTGTTATAGGGAAGGAAAAAAAGATTTACATATGGTTTTTATTGACTTAGTGATGATAGAGTTCCTACTTCCTAGAGAGTTGATTTGGTCTGTGCTAGAAAAGAAAGGGGTTAAAGAGAGATACATTGATGTTGTTAGAGATATGCATGATGAAGCATTGACGTTAGTTAGAAGTTAGAACCTGAGTAGGAGAGACAAATTATCTCCATTCAATATAGGATTACACCAAGATTGTCCTTAAGCTCGTACCTTTTTTGCCTTAAAAATGGATGGACTAACTAAACATGTACAAAGTGATATAGTGTGGTGCATGTTTTTTGCTGGTGACATTGTGCTCATTGATGAAACAAAGAACGAGGTTAATGATAAGTGGTAGGAGTGCTGGTGGAGAGAAATTTAGGTTAGACGGAGAAGAAATACCACGAACCATCAATTTCGGTACCTGGGATAATTATTAATTAAGATGGAGAAGTTGGAGAGGACGTTAACCATGGAATAAAATCAAGCTAGGTGAAATGGAAGAGTGCATCTGGAGTGTTGTGTAATCGGCGTAAACCACTAAAGTTAAGGGAAAATTATGCCCGCACTACCTCCACAGAGCTTAGTGTTGGGCTACTAAGAAAAAACACGCTAAAGATGAGTGTAGCTGTAATGCAAATGCTAAGAAGGGTGTATAGCAAAACTAGAAACAATACTGAATGAACAAATATGAAATACGATATAAGTCGCTCCTATTGTAGAAAAAATGAGAGAGAATTCCCTAGGATGGTTTGGGCATATACAACAGTCCCCTTTTAGTGCACCCGGAGTGCATCCGGAGTGTTGTGTAATTGGCGTAAACCGGTAGAGTTCAGGGAAAATTATGCCTGCACTACCTCCACAGAGCTTAGTGTTGGGCTACTAAGAAAAAACACGCTAAAGACAAGTGTAGCTTTAATGCAAATGCTGAGAAGGGTGTATAGCAAAACTAAAAACTATACTGAATGAACAAATATGAAATACGATATAAGTCACTCCTATGTAGAAAAAATGAGAGAGAATTCCCTAGGATGGTTTGGGCATATACAACAGTCCCCTTTTAGTGCACCGGTTAGGAAGTGATGATATAAATGATGCCGAAGGAATTAGAACAAGTATAGGAAGAAAGAGAGAAAACCTACCCTTGCAAGGGATCGGTTGAAACACAAACTTAAGCTCTCAAGCTTATTCTTAGTTATTCAACTCTAATTAAAAATGGATGCATACATCACTCATTTATAGTCTAGGCTAGCAAGTAAGAAAAGAGTCCTAAATATTGAATAATTCTACAAGACTAAAACTAATACTAATCTGATATAATCTTCTATTATATGCTAAATCTACCAAGGACACTTGCCCTTGGACCAAAATACCTTATTCAGCTGGACATGGCCAATGGGCTATGGCTTGGGCTTCCAAAGCCTATCATACGTGTCCATATACTTACTGTGTCCTAAATCAATAAATCTTAATCAAGCTAGAGATAGGGGTATACCAAAGTTAAAATGGACATCCCCAATACAAAATGATGTGATGGATTGTGACCTTTTATCACGTGGAATGACATTAAAGGATACATGTAGTCGACCCCAAGTGATTGGGGCTAAGGCTAGGTTGAGTTGTACTTTTATCTTGTGTTCAGAGCCTACAGAAATGAAGTTACAGTGTAGGAGGTCTTTTCTCCCAAATATTTGCTGCATCATGTTGTCAAAATGCAAAATTTATGTAAACAGCTCCTGCCATGTCAAGTTGTGGGAGCACATATAAGGCTTGTGGCACTAGATATGCTCGTGAATAATGGGTTTAGTTCATGCTATTGACTTTGTTGACAGTTGCTGACCCTGTCAGCTTCATCCGAAAATAAAATTGTGATAATGCTCTGTGCTTGCTTTTATTTTATAATATGATGTGTGTATCCATGTAGCTTCCGCTTCTTTATCTGTACCATGGGAGTTTGACCATTCTCTTGTGCTAGCAGGGTGAATAAAATAATTGCAAAGCTGGAATTTCCATTGAGTTTCTTTTCTTCAGCTTTTGTGTTTCTGTTTTTTGCTCACACTGTTGATTCATATCTGAAATTAGGTTATCCTTGAGGTTCCGAAGGTTAGCTGGGAAGATGTTGGTGGCCAAAAGGAGGTTAAGCTGCAGCTAATGGAAGCTGTAGAGTGGCCACAAAAGCACCAGGATGCTTTCAAGCGTATTGGAACTCGCCCCCCAACGGGGGTCTTGTTATTTGGTCCTCCTGGATGCAGTAAAACCCTTTTGGCTCGTGCAGTAGCATCTGAGGCAGGACTGAATTTCCTTGCTGTAAAGGGCCCTGAACTTTTCAGCAAATGGGTTGGTGAATCTGAAAAGGCTGTGAGGTCTCTGTTTGCGAAGGCTAGGGCAAATGCTCCGTCAATTGTATTTTTTGATGAAATTGATGGTCTTGCAGTAATTCGTGGGAAGGAAAGTGATGGGGTTTCAGTTTCTGATCGCGTTATGAGTCAACTTCTTGTTGAATTGGACGGTATACATGTTCAAAAACCTGCATTTGTTTTCAAGTACATGTTTTACTCCATTCCCCTCCATGCACATCTATATTTGCATTCCCTAAAATTTTGAAATCGTGGTTAGTTTTTCACTATTGAGACGTGTCATGAGCATATTGGTGCTAACTTGATCCTACATATAGAGTATATATCGTGGAGTACTGGTGATGTGATATCCCCGTTGAAAAATGGCATTCTATTGATAGAATTTCTTTTAACCACGTCGATGTTACACCTGTTACACGCATATTGTTTTGTTCAGTTGTTACAATTATTTTTGTTTTTCATGTTTCTCCTTCCCTAAGGAGGGAGCCAACAGTATCACAAAATCAATTTGGTTTATGCGGGGTATATCAACTATGGAGGCTATCCACCTATTAAGGAGATTGATGGAACGCTATAGGAAAGGACAAAAAAATCTACACATGCTTTTTTTAAGAGAAGGCGTACGGTAGAGTAGAGTCCTCAGAGAGTTAATTTGGTCCATTCTAGAAGAAAAAGGGGTTAAAGTTAGAGATATATTGAGGTTATTAATGATATGCATGATGGGGCATAAACGTTAGTTAGAACCACGATGTACTACATCAAGAAGCGGTCTTAAGCCCTTACATTTTTGTCTTAGTTATGGATGGACTAAGTAGACATCTACAAGATGATATGCATTAATTCATGCTATTTGTCGGTGATATTGCCCATATAGATGAAACAAAGAATGAGGATAATGGTAAGTTAGAAAAATAGAGAGAAGCTTCAGTAGTCAAAAGGGTTTGAAGTCAGTAGGAGCGAAACAGATTATATGGTTTGTAACTTTAGTGGTATGATGAGTATTAATGAAGTCAAAGTTAAGTTAGATAAAGAAAAAATACCCCAAAAGCAAATATTTTGGTACCTAAGATCAATCAGTATTCAAGATGGGGAGGTTAGAAGGATGTTAATCATAGAATAAAATAGGGTTGGATGAAATAGAAGAGTTCATCTAGAGTGTTATGCGATTGCCGTATACCGGTAAAATTAATGGGAAAATTTTATAAGACAACGGTTAGGCGTGCACTAATGTATGAAATCAAGTGTATGGACTACTAAGACGGAAAATGCTAACAAGATGAGCGTGAAATGTGAATATTGAGATCTATGTGTGGTAAAAGTAGAAATAATAAAATTCGTGATGAACGAATACGAGAAAGGGTAAACGTAGCTCCTGTAGTAGAGAAAATGAAAGAGTACCGCCTAAAATGGTTTGGTCATCTACAATGTAGGTCCCTTAGTGCTCCGGTTAGAAAGTGTCATAATAGTAATCTTAATCAAGCTAGGGATAAGGGTGGACCAAAGTTAACATGGACATCGGTAATACGAAAAAACATAAAAGATTGTGGGCTGTATGGTGACTTGGCACCGGATCGTGTGAAACGGCGGAAAAGGATTCATGTAGCCGACTCCAAGTGATTGGGATTAATGCTTTTTTGTTGGCTGTTGTTGTTGTACTATATCTTGGAGTATTTACAGTTTATTTCTTGATTTAGGTCTTCACCAAAGAGTTAATGTCACAGTCATAGCTGCCACAAATAGGCCAGATAAGATAGACTCGGCTCTTCTAAGACCAGGTGCCTATCTTCCTTCTTGACCACATATGCTGTTAATATTTACCCAAGCTGCTAACTTTTGTTTAACAAGGCATTGTTCAAATTATGTCAGGACGATTTGACCGATTGTTGTATGTTGGACCACCGAACAAAAATGATCGTGAGGAAATATTCCGTGTCCACTTGCGCAAAATGCCTTGCAGTTCTGATGTAAGCGTTAAAGAGTTGGCTCTTCTATCTGAAGGCTGTACCGGAGCCGACATTTCTTTAATTTGTCGTGAAGCAGCTATTGCAGCTATTGAGGTTCGATGAATTACTGTGTGCTCACTTGCAGATTATCTTTGTGCAGAAGCTAGAAACTTGGTTTTCTGTTTGGAAATTGACTCTTTCTATCAGTTTATTACTGGTTTTTTTATATATTTTTCTTAATGATCTCAGGATAGACTTGATGCCTCAGAAATAACAATGGAGCATCTAAAGTCTGCTATGAAACAAGTACAACCTTCTGAGATGGAGTCTTATCAGGAGTTGACGGCAAAGTTCCAGAGACTTGTTTCTTCATCTACTTCAAAAGATGATTTAGTTTCACAGCCATGCACAAGCAGGTCAAGATGGATTACGTTTTGGTAAACTAATCCCTTGACACATTTTTTCCCATTAATTTTCTTTCGATACTCTGGAGAATGCTTGGTGGCTAGCTGAGTTTCAGAATGCAGTAGTTGTATAAGTATGTAAAACAGATCAATTTGAAATTCCTATATATCTTTTAAAAGTTTCAATAGTATGTTTAGCTCTCATGCTTCATTGACGTTTAGCTTCCAATGTTCTTGTAGTGACTGCTGTTTATTGACTGCATTTTATGCTTGTTTCAAGCATTTTTATATGCGCTGAGCTCCAACAATTTATTTGTTCTCAGCGCCCCTAATTTTCAGGAAATGGTAAAATATACAAGGACCGATGCCTTGTATGTGTGTATGTGTGTACGCTCCTGCACTTGCTTGCGTGTGTTTGAGATACAAGGTTGTTTGTAGGTCACCGCTGTTAAGTATTTGGGACAAGAGATGAGAACGCCATCCTGCGATTGATGACTGATTTCTTTTTGCATTTTGATGATTGAAGTTGCTCTTACTTTTTGTTTGGGTAAGTGATTGGTAAAGTGAAACTATTTCCAAAATGACAAAGAGAGCGTTGCACTTCGGAAATAGTTTTTTCCTTTGGCTCAGTACTTCTTTATTTGTTTGTACATTTCTGTCACAGGCAGACACATTCACCACTGCATAATTTGAAAATGTTCATCTCTTGTACAGGTTCATTATCCTGCAAATATCTATTTGGATGAAACAGTGGCATTTCAAAATCTAATGCATACTTCACTACTCCAATTGATGATTTTTTAATTTGGAGGGGTTTGTTTATTCAGAAAATTTATAATGAATTCATGACTATTTGGGTGTCTTTGGCCGTGGCCTTTTTTCGGACCATGTTTGAAAAGAGGTCAAAAAATTCATTCACTACGTAAGTTTTAAAAACATAACAATAAAAGAAGAACAAGAAATAAAAATAAAAGGTGATAGTGACAAGCTCATATCGATCTAACATGATCCGGAATTGCGTACTTCACCGGAATTTTAAGCTCGCCAAGCTCCTCGATATGTTTGGTCCCTTTCTGATCAACAAAGAACGTGGTCTCCTTGAAGCGCGACATGA
>JAOTQG010026745.1:0-26348 GCA_025631175.1 Iris virginica
TTATATAAAAATATATTTAAAAATTCAAATAGCGGTCATCCCGCTATCCGCTATCCCGCTATCCCATTTTCGGGGTCAGCCGCTACGCGCCGCTATCCGGGATTGACTACTATGAATTATATACACACTGTCAATGGTGAAATCTGGAGCTACTAAATTCCTACTCATGTTTCTTAGATATGGCGAAAAAACAAAAATAGTATCAATTCTAAGTTGAAACTTGAAAACCGCAAACTCGAATTGCAGGCAAACTCTAGATTTAGCAGCTTGAACTCATATTGTAATGCCCATTGCTTCATAAGAGTTGACAGTTTCGATGCTCCAAATTGCCAGCATCGAAGTATTAATGTTACTTCTCAAAGTATTAAATGGTGTAAAATAAAGACCCGTTAGATTCAGTCATTTAAACGCAACTTCATGAGGCAACCCATAATGTGCATGAGAAGCATTCTGGAAACTTCCTGAACCCGGCCCCCCCCCCCCTTCTTTTACACCCCCAGAAAGGAAAAAGCTAAGGGTTCCCTCACCAGCTGTATTTTTCCGTGAGATCATTTGAATGCCTCATATGGGCTTGGGATGGGACAGAATAAGGATAAAAGACGAATCCACTTCCTCCTAAATCCAATCACCATCACATAGCCTCTTTCCTTCCTTTGTAACCTATCAATAAAGTTCTCTGTCATCACTTAGGCAGTTAGGCTCAACTCATTCCTCCCACCATATAGTGCTTTTCTTCCATGAAACCCCCCCCCCCCCCAAAGAATCCCAAGGTGATTTCTCTAGAGGCTCTTTTTCCGTACATGTGTGACATGTTGTAAAGAAAGTGAGACTCATGAGCACCTTTATCTTCATTGTTTGGTGGCCTGGAGGCTATCGTGTATGCAGTATTTCCTTTCGAACTTTTAGGAATTTGGTTCTCTTTCTCACTTCTTTGTGGGCTTCAACGTTAGATGCTTTTAGAGGAATCGGGAGGCTGCTTTGATGGGGAATTGGAGGGTGGTTCCTCAGTAGCTTCCCATTTGTAAATTAGCATACACCATTCAATTCTCAAAATACAAATTCATCTGCACTCAATTTTTACGGTTTTCTAGGTGACTCATCTCATCCGCTTGCTTATTCTCAACCATCCCATATTCTGCTGAGTCAGGTTACATTTCAGGAGCTAGGTTAAGATGGTATCAAAATCAACGGGAAGATTTCCCTCTCACAAGTGACAGCTTTGCCATATGTAAAGGGATACTTATTTCACTCGGCATAGCCTTGTCCGACATGATTCATGTAGGGATTGGTGTGGGATCTGTGTCGGACTTTTCAAGGTGTAATCTAAACAGTCCAGCTCGTGATTTTCAGTCGAGCCCTTGCATATGTACGCATTAAACTGTCAACAAGTCTTAATTAGACACCTAAGGTTTTACTCCATCCAACCGTAAATAAGTTTCGCTCGACTATCCTGAAATCATTTAACTTTTATTTCGATAAATGATGTCAACTGTTTACTAACATTTTCAAATTTAAAATACATACACATCATAGTTGTTATAACTTTATTCTAAATGGAAGTATGCTAAATAACACTCCAAAAGTTGGCCCAATTGACTTCAAAAAGTCAATACAGGAGACTTATTTAAGATTGGAGGGTGTACTCTTTCCACTAATTTCCATATAATATCCATAATGTGATTAAAAAGTAATACATGGAGTCTAATATTTACCACCACACACCATGCCCCAGTACCCACTCTCAAATTTCAGATCTTTTGAAGTCGAGTATCCTAAATTCCTGGTTTCCCAGACCTGACTCCAGCCACCAACACCCGTGTCCTTGTAACATAGGCGTTTTCAATGGGGAAAGGTGGTTACAGGAGCACCTCAACAAAGAGGACTGAAGAGGACCATCAATCTCTCACGTATGTTCACTTGGAAATGCATCTATCATTGTGTTAGGCACCTTTTGATAATCGTATTTTTCTCACGTGATGTTTACGATAGAAATACAGATTATGAGGTGCTGTGGTGTCCCTGGGCCTATAGACACTTCATAGCTGCCAGCATATCTAAGAACATAAAATGCTTTAGGTGTGTGTGTCACGAGCATTTCTCCCTCCGTCCCACTTCAAGAGGGACACTTTCCTACTTCAGGAGGGACATTTCAGTTTTGGATCATCACACATGCCAAAACTACCCTTCCTTTTTGCAAAGGATAATTATGGGCCTCATATTGTGGGGCACTTAAGAAAATAGCATGTTTTCAACCCTTTTATATATTTGCAAGTATAGTCAAAGTGTCCCTCTTGAAATGGAATGGACAAAGAACAAGTTAACATACCTCATCCAACTAACTCAGAAGAGCATCCAATGTGAACCAATGAAAGTGGTACCACAAAGTGACCTCAGGTGTATGCTACAGAACACTTGTAAGACTAAACCAAGAAATCAGTTGTGAGTTGCAACGAGTTTGTAAGGCTCAATGAAGCTACCCATCTAGCCATATTGAAGATCAGTTTACAGAAACCTGCTATTTAGAGCTCACTGTTTCCATAATATAGGGTATGCTGAGTTATTGAAGATTCAATCATGAACAAGCAAGAGATTAGGTAAGACTGTGAGAGAATAGTTTCAGTTCTCTTCATGTCTTCTATGCAGTAAGCCAGCTCAAGAAAAGTTTCTTTACGAATAACAAGTCCGGTTACGACCATAAGATTATCTTTTTGATGATTGTAATCTTCACAAAAATAAGTCTTCAAGTAAACTCCAAAATGTTTGATTTGTTTCATACGGTTTGTTGTCACTCTGCCAAAAATATACATGCACTTGAATCGCAATCTATGCATAAAACTTTGCATATTTGACATCCTGTCAACATTACAAGAAAAAAATCTTTTATGACATACCACCACATGTCTTTAGATCTATTGCTTCATTTTGTTTTTATTTTTCATTGACAAAATTTTCCCAGATAATGATTCCAAAACGTAAAATACAGAAAATTAAGTGCATAAGCAAATATGCCAAGAATGGTACCATGAGATTAATATAACTTATCTTCCAAACTGGCATACACATATAGGAGTACCAATATTCCTAAGAGAAGGGGATAAAAGTTTTGACAGCGGCATTACAGGAAATAGAACAACTCAAAGTATACATAAACATTATCTAATATTTATGCCATACTATAGCGGGAGTGGGAGTATCATTTATCTAAGGAATTAATAGAGACAGCCAAGTACACAAGGCTACTAGAAGCAAAACTGTAGTTCGGAAGCAACTAGAAACACTTACCCCCTCAATAAGGACACTGAAATGCCAAGATAAATGTTCGCTTGGCACAGAAGGGGTTGGAATAGGTTGACGATTTCAGCTTGATTTATCCATATTCTCGAATTTGGCTGGAAAAAATGCCTATTTCAGCCATCCTGTTACAGGAAGAAATCCAGGCATTAATTGTTTAGCTATGACTTTTAGTCTTCTGATTCAATCAAGTGTAGAAAACAAACTACACATCTAATTGCATATCTAATTCTACAGGTTGACTACACTCAAAAGCATTTTACCACCAAAGAAGTTCGAAATGGAGGATTATGAATACTCATACCCTTCCATCCGTTAAAGCTTAAGCCATATATTCTTTTGAATACAATATTTCATCTTTAACTCAAAGTGTTTCCATAGTAAATGATAGTGCCTTGAAATAGAAGAAAAGACAGCCGAATGCAGCATCAAAAGTTGCAAACTAGAGAGCATTCATCAATACAGAATCAGTAAGAAATGATGCTTTATCATATTCCTATTGGAATCCATTTCAAACAAGCTCTGGAGCACTCAAATAACTACTCCCTAAAACAAAAGAATACATCCAAAACTCAAAAAAAAAAAAAAAACACCACCTTCTCATCTTTGTGGAACCGACCATCCATTCATCCTCCTATGTGTACAATGACAACCAGATCACCAAAAAAATCTGAAACGAAACAAATAATCACTTGTCAACCCATAATGGATAAGACTTTTAACAACATAAACCACAGATGAACATGATAGTGCACTTTTGTAAATTGCATTTGGTGAAGCCGGGAGTTGGTATTCGCTGGGACCAAATAAACTTTATACCTGCTACACCCAAGATAAAATCAATTCTTCAAAAACAAATGTGTAATAGAATGAATATTTTGAGGAAAATCTTTAAATTAAAATGTAAAATAACTACTAGGTAATAGCTTAGTCTTTGATAAAATAAATTGGAATTCTACTACAGCAATTTTCCCAAGATAACTCATAAAAAGGATGGACGAGGTTCTTTCATGCAATAAAACCTTAGAAGTTCAAACAAGTTAGATGTAAAACTATAAAGTACATGTGAATACAAACTTGTTTTTTATTTATTAAAAAAAAAAAGAGTTTCCAAAATGACTTTATTTTGAATCATCCAAAATATTACTAGACGTCTACTTTGGATTCCAGAGGGTAAATAGTTTTCTACATACTTTATAAAATAACTCAATGAGAAAAAGATAAACTAGTACAAGATCTCACAATAATTTGGTTCATAATTAATAGTTGTGTTAACATACCAATCATAACTACTCCCTTTGTTCCACATTAAGAGTCTCGTTTGAGTAGTCAAACTTTATAATTTTGTATTTTTACTACTACATATTTTTTATGAATTGAACTAAAATTATAAAAAAGAAAAATAGTCTACAATGTGAGAGAAAACCATCACATTTTGAATATGAAAGAAAAAATTTGGGTAAAAAAGTATTTATTTAATTTATGCAAGTGGACTCTTAAAATGGAACATCAAAAGAGGGCATAGTGAACTCTTTGCCTGGAACGGAGAGAGTAATTAGTTTCCTTATGTTATGCTACTAACTTTTCACTTTGTCTTTTTTGTGAATGACAAGTAATGGGCCTCGTGCTCCAGTTGAACAGTAAAGTAATTAATTTTTTTTTTTTATAAAAGAAAATATCATTGATATGGAAAGAGATTACAAAGAAAGCGGACAAGAAGTCTGCCAAAAAGCCAACAAAACAATAAAGGCAAAAACACACAAATTACTTTATAGGAGCTTTCCAATCTCTAGACAAATCTCCCAAAGACAAACCACGGAAAGCACCAAAACTACTAGCCCAAAGAGAAGCTTGCACCGAGATCTTAACCCAAAAAAGTGAGCGCGATAGTTCTGGGTTTCTGAAAATTCGAGAATTCCTCTCAATCCAAATGTTCCATAATAGGTTGAACACGACACATCCCACAACAGAGAAGCATTCCTCGATCGACCAAAGCCCAAGTGTCTAATCATTCAGAAATCCTCCACACTGCGAGGCATAATACAGATCTTGCATCGCACCCCAAACAGCCAGCACCATAGACTCCAAGCCATAGGGAAATGCATAAACAAATATCATCAGGGCCCAATGGCCCCAATCTATAAAATACCCACAAAACTTGCCCAAACTTAAGCAGTTACAATAGAGTTTTTGAAAATGGCAGAGGGCCCATGGCCCCTAGTGGCCTTATGCCTCACCACAAGTAGTACATAATGAAGTTGGTTTAGGTACATTGGCTTTTTGTTGCAGTCACCAGTATTCCTTCACAATCAGTGAATCCAGGACAAGTATGGAGTAAACAAAAGAGATACTCATGCTTGATCGCTATGACGAAAAAAACAACACTGGGTTGCAGGACCAAAGCCAAAACTGAGACTCACTACAGCGAACAACAAAACAAAATTGACTGCTCTAATTCTTCTAAATGCCTGCAGAACATTGCAAGTTACAAAATAACACTTGACCAATGCGCAATGTTTCGCTGAACCTCACACATAAGATCAAAAGAATCCTTTGTCATTTCTCCAATTTTTTCAGAACAACCAAAATGAAGCTTTATGCCTAATGCGTATATAACATTCATAAGGATCCTACGTTCTCCTTGTCCATTTCAGCATCAGTCCCTCTCCTTCCTCCTCCCCCCACCCTAACTTCTCTACAGTGTTTCTCGTCCAACAAACCGGCATACTCCTTTCAATCTAAAATAAGTGGCCACTTTGACTTTAGCACATTGTTTACAACAAGTTACTTGACTTTAATAAAATAATTTAACAAGTGCTTGTAATCAACTTATGTGTGAGGTTCATAGGCAATTTGTGGAGCTAGCTCCCCTCAATTACACTTTCCACTCAATTTTACTCAATACACCTTTAGATTTAAAATATGTGGCATTTAATGAATCAGTGACTCATTACACCAAATAACTAACTAAGGTTAACAACAATTAAGAAATTAATAGGTTCTTTTTTATCAAAATTTGGAAGAAAAATAAAACTTTTAATTATCGAAATGTGATTTATTCCATCTTCTTCATATAAATTTGGTGCCCACAAATTTATGCGACCAAATTTGAGTCTGATGTACGCCCATTGCTTCAGTTTCATGTATTCTCGTTCCCAAAAGGCATCTGTGTGATTGAAATTTTGGTAACAAGTAAAGGGAAATGTCCTGCTTGATATCACTTGTGACCTTGTGACTTGAGGAGTGGGGAGGCATAATTCCATTGTAGAGACAAAACTTGATACTCCAAGTCTCCAATGGCAAAGGCATCGTCAAAGCCGGCTCAAAGATTTCTTAATGGAAGTGCAGCAAAGCTGTTTAATCTGGACTAAATCACATATCCTTAATTAAAGGGATTTTTTCAAATATTTGTAAAATTACCATATTCCTTAATTAGTTAACCTTAGTTAATTGTTTGGTGCAATAATAGCCATTGATCAACTAAATGTCACGTGTCCAAAATCTAAATATGTATTGAGTGAAGGTGTAATGGAGGTTCATAGGCAATTTCTGGTTATAAATCTTTCTTGATTTTCCCATAAAGGAAAGGGACACTTTGGTTAGATTCTAAAAAGAAATGATGGACACTTATTTAAGATCACAGGGAGTAAATACTATACCAAACAACTTTAGCTCAAGCGGTATCCCCTCGTATTTCCTAACAGGATGTCAGGGGCTCAAGTCTCCTTGGGACAAGGGATAAATTATTATCTTGTTGAAGATATCTCCCTTCAATTGCTTTGGGCTTCAAGCTTAAGCTCTAATTTAATTAATAAATAATTATAAGGGTTGAGGTAACGCCTAAATCCCTCCAATCTTTTTTGAAGAAAAAAAAACTATCCTCGTACTCCCGACCAGTTTCTAACTTCATATCATTTTATTATATTTTATTATTTAAGAAAAAGTAAAAAATCTTTTCCACAATTTCAGTAGTACATTCACAAAAACACTCTTAGTGCGCGCATGATGTCACTACAAGTCCTCATTAAGACATACTAGTAGATGTCGAATTTGAATTGATTATTCTCATTATTTGAGAAGTAACACTTCATATGATATATCCGGGAGGCTAAAAACAATGGATAGAGTATTAATTTACAGTGTAGTCCCTCTCCCCTCCCACCTCCATTCAGCTCAAAAATTCGAGATTGTGGATACAAACATTTATACAACTCTCCACTCATAATTCTACTTTGAAAGATTTAAAGTAATTAGTACTCCTATGTTAATTTCTAGTTGAATGTAATGAGGATAAAAAGGGAAAGTCAGATAATTTACATCTAATTATAAGAATTATAAGGGGAGGGAGAGAGAGAGAGAGAGAGAGAGAGAGAGAGAGAGAGAGAGAGAGAGAGAGAGAGAGAGAGAGCAACAGAACCTGAACTGATCGAAGGAAAAGAAGAAGAGAGGTGTCGAAGACTCGTCGTGGTCTGAGATTTGGAAGCTTCATTCTGCCCTCTAATGGATTAATAATGCTAAAATCTTGCAATAAAGAAATACAATCAGACTAGTTTAATTTGTATGGAAATGAGAAATATGAAGATTATAACCTGAAACGGCGTAGCGTAATGAATCTTCGACGGCGAGTGCGGTGCAAGAAACTCCGGTGACCGGTGAGGCAAATCGTAAAATCTAGGCGTCAGGTGAAGAGATTGAAGTACTAATTTGGGATTGGCGGTTACTTTGTTGGACATTTTACAATGGACTACGTGTTAAATCGAATGGAGTAATAAATTACAGTATTTGCTAATAAAATCACTTTTTGGGGACATTATTGTTTCGTTTAACTTAATTTTTTTACAAAATGTAATTCTTAGGTATCGAGGATGATTTGATTTTACTTCAAAATATCTTTCAGGTAATTTTTAAAAAAAATAGTTTGAACACGTTAAAAAAAACTCTTATTTAATATTGATGATGGTATATGTTCTTTCCTTTTTAATTCAAATTATATTTTCAGACCAATTTGAACGTACCTTGATTAACTCTTTATTTTTCTCAAATCCTCAAAATAACTTCATCAGTAAAAATTCTCAATTTCAATGTTTTCATTTCCAAACATGCTTAGAGCACCTCCGGTGGAAGGTTTAAGAGTTAAAGGTTTGAATGATAAATCAGTTGAAGAATAATCATTTTATTAAATTAAATGGTTTATTATTGACACGACAGGAAGCGGACGAACTGCACAAAGTGATTGATTTATTTTTCTTCCGCTGACACGTATGTGTGCATCTTTTATGGTGAATTTCATAGTGTTGGGCTCCATTTTAATGACAATGTGCAAAAATCGAACGATCTCCTACTCCTACTGACTAGTATTTTTTGATAGTAAATTAATTTAGCGATTATTTATTTTATTTTCTTCTATAAATAAATTCTTCAATTAGCATTTCATTTCATCTTTTTCACTGCTTATTTCTCAAAATTCTTTCTTATTTCACTTTTAAAATACACTTTCTCACTTCATTTTGTTAATTCTTTCATCTGATCTTATTATGGATAAGATGAATATTATAAGAATTTATTAAATTTTATAAATGCCAAAGATTTTTATAAACTTTTAAAAATAGTTTAAACACATTATAAAAATACTCATATTTAATATTGATGGCATTGTTCTTTCCCTTTTGAATTCAAGTTATGTTTTAGACCAACTTGAGCATACCTCGACTTCCCTAAATCAACCTTGAATTTTTTTTGAGAAATAAATTTTGTATAACTAGCCTGAAATAGACTCAAGAATTTGAGACCTAGCCAATTCATAGGGTAAATTGCAAAATATCTTACGCAGTTTGCCTCTATTGAAGATAATCTTTTAAGTAAATACGTAATATATCTCCATTCGCTACAATCGATACGAAGAAATGTCCATTCGCTACAATCGATACGAAGAACTGTCCATTCGCTGCAATCAACACGAAGAACTGTCCATTCGCTCTTTTTGGCAGACACCCATACCAGAGAAACAACCAAAAAAAAATGACCTTATTGATATTTCAGAGAGAATGGGAATGGATTCCACCACTGGATCCCTTTTTCTCCTTATTACTTAAAAGGGTAGAATTCATCTCAAGAAACTCGATTCCAAAATCGTGTTAGAAAGAGCAATGAATTTTTGGGTCTCTGATTAGGTCGATTGTTTGTAGGAATGATACATGGAGAATGAATACATGATTCAAAAGTAGGACTGAATAAAATAATTGTGAACCAAGAAAAATTGTTGCAGGCTGTTATATATATTAGTGAAAAGACGAACCAAGTTAGAGACAACAATAATATACGTACAGAGATGTACTTCCATTAACATGGTCCACAATCATACTCGAAGCTCATGCCAATTATGCTCAATAAGACAATAACAAACTTGGCCACCTTTATCAGACATGTACACTCCACCCAGTGACCAAATGTTAAGACTAAATAACAAGATGATTCCCAACCAAATATGGGAAAAGAAATCTGGGTAACATAATGAAACTTTTCAAGGCAGCTCTTGAAGCCAATCCCTTTACTGAGACACTTGCACTCTTGAGCACACTGATAATCATAGCTATTTCCGGATACGAATGCCAGGGATATCTTTTAAACCCATCTTCACTGCTGTCTTCCTGAAGATTGCTGGAGGGGTCTGTAATCCCATTGATTCACAGAATCCCTTAGCAAACTCAACAAGTGTGGTTTTATCTCTGCCTATGTCAGGGTTTGAATTATAGTAGTCAAGCCAGGCATGATAAGCTGCTTCTTTTACACTAGTGTCAATCTTTTCCATTGAATTCTTTATCTGCAAGTGAAGCAACACAAATAATCTGTAACAATTCCCACAAAAAATTACATATTGCAAGACTTTGACAAGTGTCCAATGTGCAAAAGAAAATGGCTACCATCATTAATGGAACAAATCTATCATAGCATAATTAACCCAATTCAACTAAGCTTTAATCCAAGTCACCTAGCTAATGCCATGAATCTTTTTCCACCATTTCACGCTAGCTAATGCCAAGTCACCACACAAGCCGCAGTCATTTGTCTTTTAGTATTGTAAGTATCCATGTTAACTTTGGTCCACCCCTACTCCTAGCTTGATTAAGATTGATGTCATCACACTTCCTAATTGGAGCACTTTACATTGTAGGTACCCAAACCATCCTGGGCAATTCTCGCATTTTTTTCTGCTATAGGATCGAATTTTACCGCACAACCATCATAACATTCGCATTTCTGCAACACTCTCACTCTCTTTGTTAGCATATTCTTTCTTAATAGAACAATATTCAGTTTTGTACACAACCGCATGCCTCGTAGTTGTGCTATCAAATTTACCCTTTAACTAACTAGTATAAACCAATCGCAGAACAAGCTGGATGCAGTACTCTTCCATTTCAGCCAATCTGATTTTATTCTATGATTGACATCCTCTCCACCCCTCCCTCCATCTTGATTAATATTTAACCTCTCCATCTCAATTCATAATTGCTCCTAGGTATTGATATTGTTACTTTTGTGGTATTTCTTCTCCATCTAACCTAACTCTCTCTTTATTATTACTTCTATGACCATTAACGTTGCATACCATATATACCGTTTCACTCCTTAAAAAGAAAGCCCTTAGGCTATTAAAGCTTCTCTCCACTTTCAACCCCAATCTTTGTTTTCTCGATGAAGACAGTGTTATTGGCAAATAAAATGCACCACAACATATCATCTTGTAAACACTTGGTTAATCCATCCATTACTAATTAAGGGAAAAGGGTATGAGCTTAATGTCGATCCTCGGTATAATCCTATAGTAATTGGAAACTCGCATGTCAATCCTTCTGTGCTTCTAATAATATCAATGTATCTCTTACCCCTTCCTTTTTTAGCACCGACCAAATTAACTCTTTAGGAACTCTTAAGTAAATACCATTGTGGTTCTAATGAACTCTAAATAATTACCATATGTAAATCCTTTTTTCCTTCCTTATAGCGGTCCATCAATCTCCTCAAATAAGTGCACACCTTCCATAGTCAAACTACCACACATAAAACCAAATTTAATTTCCGATAATGTTGTCTCCTCTTTAATCTATTTTCAACAACTCTCCCAAAGCTTCACCGTGTGACTTGTTAGTTTGGTACTTCCATAATTCATGCAACTTTGTATGTCACACTTATATTTGTGTCTGGGATATTTACTTTTTTAACCATCGTTACTAATTGGGGGTAAGTGATTTGATGAACGAGCTTGTAATACTATAAAATGTCACCAACGTACATTTAATTTCGATATCCATGTCATTTATGTTGTTAACTTTTCATCCAAACTGTTAACGGCAAACTCACCGATCCTTATTGTCCACGAAGGTTTGGCCGAGCTCAAACATGAAAAAGTTTATAATTTTCCCACTCTTTTCCACAATGTCTACACTTTATAATTTTCCATGTTGGAGCTCGTCAAGCCTTTATGGATCCCACAATAACAATAAGTGAGTTTGTCGCTAACAATTTGGATGAAAAATTAACAACATGGATGACATTAATATCGAAATTAAGAGTATGTTTACATTTATTTATAGGTTCAATGGTAAAATTGTTTACCCCCAATAGTTCAATGGTTAAAAACGTAATTTTCGTCTTGTATTTTCTTTGACAAAATAATTTTACCAAGCAACTTTACTTGGCAAAACACTCCTACATCACCTAGGCATTTTCATACATCAACGGGGTTTCCATCATGTGCTTAAGGTTTCTTGATTTTCATCTCTCTTGAGGCAAACTTCACATAACATTCCTTAATTCCTTCGAAATAAAGTAAAATCTCCGCTTCTCCTATTGGTGTAACTATAAAGTATCCCTAAATTCTCAATATATGCTTATTTAGTAGTTTTTCAAAGTATATTCTCCATGTATCTTACTTCTTCATCCTTCACTAAACTCGTTAGTTTTCATCCTTATACATTCGACCTTGTTGAAGTCTCTAGCTTTCCTTTGCTTAATTTTGGAAGTTTGTATATAGTCTTCCCCCCACATAGTATCTATTAAGTTACGAACTCATCTAAAAGCTTAAAACCTTAGCTTTAGACCCACATATGTATAAAAAGCTAACACTCTCCCTCATGCATAATCCGCTCACACATGGAGAGTTAAATAAATATGCCTTAACACACAAACCAAAGAGGGTACCAATATTCTGCACTCACAAATTTCACAATAACATGGGTAACAAATGCAAGCAGGGTCACCTGAGTCCAAGACCTTGCTACACCATAGCTCTGATAGCATGTTAAGTTAGAGACTCATCTAAAAGCTTAAGTTGTTAGATAAGGACCCAACTATGTAAATCAAGCTAAGAGTTATCAAATTTATTATAAAAATCATTGAATATTTTATCCTTAACCTCTCTCACGTTTTTTTTACTTCTTTATTAGCAATTTTGCATAGCTCTAAATCGTTAGGTTTTAGATTATTGCCAAGTTTAGTAAGCTTCTCTTTTTAGTTGCACTACTTTTTGGTGTTCCTAATTCCACCAATACGTTTCTTTATCGATATGTCCTTTGCCTTTCCTGATACCTTTTCTGACATTTTCTTAATGCATGCTCACATTTTTACTCCACGTCTCGTTGGTCTAACCCTCAATATTCCATGTGGCATCTTACCATTCTCTTTACCTAAACCTAATTCCTAGCTTTTATTATCCCACCACTTAGTTCTTGGATTTTTAGTGTTTCTTTCTATGTTGTTTTTGTCATTTTTAAGGGTAATATCAAGCAAAATCAAATATATCAGAGTATATGTAAAGAATGACCGAATGAAGGTACCTGACAATCATGTAAGATCACTTGACAACACATTAAATGTTCAATGTACTTGTAGGAAACATGGGAAACAAAGAAAGCAATTAACAACAATCGTTAAAGCACAGCTTATAAGAGGCATGCTGCAGTTCTGTGTGTGTTAGAGTGAGATGCTTTTTCAGGAGAGGTCTTAGTGGCATCAAAGGGTATCATAATCATATATAGTAATCAACTTCTGATGCCAATAAGACTATCTTTCTGGGAGAAAGAGAGGTTATTAAGATGTAAGCATGGTTTACTGAGCCGCGTGGTTACACTTCTGCATCAATCTGAGGCTATTTGGAGGTTGCAATGGTAAGAGAGTATTATGTTTACAGCTGCTTTTTCAGGAGAGGTCTTAGAGGCATCAAAGGGTATCATAATCATATATAGTAATCAACTTTTGATGCCAATAAGATGATCGGTGCTCCGTCAAATGCCATAACCGATAGTTTTAAACTTAAAACTGACTGGAAAATTCGTCCAGATTACTTTTCAATAGAAGACATTCAGAGTTCTTTCAAACAATATTTCACCCTTCACAAAACACAACTGAAGTATTTATCTACATATCAACTAAAGCGATCAACTAGATAATATATAAATTAATAGATCCAAAGATACATGATGCATAAGATATCCTTGGCAGTTATCAATAGATTGCAACATGGCTTGGTGATAAGCTCTCCTCAGTTCATCATGATAAGTATTGGATTCTAGATTTTGGTATTCTACATTATAACGAATAAAACCAAATTTCTCGGAATGAGCTTGGGTGATTTAGTAGGATACAAACCTTTAGTTTCACATCAGGATCTATATGTGGTGAAGTGGATGTCTCAACAAGGAGGTCCTTAATTTCACCTAGGAAATATTCTTCCCAAGGTGCAAGGAGCAAAATCCGCTCTCCATCTTCGCCTTCCCGTCCAGTCCTTCCAAGACGATGAATATACTGTGTGCGGTCTATAGGGATACCCACCTGTTAATAGCAGAACAATTACAGTTGGAAGGAAACACAACATTGCAGGCACAACAATATTCAAATATCTTTAAAAATGTTTCATCTACATCGTGAATATAGAATCGCAGATAATATTTTCACAGGTGTAAAAATTAAAATAAACATAATAACCCACTTGTGCATTTAAAAGAGAAACCGGGGCTGGGGGAGGGGGGGACAAGGAGAGTGGAAAAAGGGTTTCATGACTCAAGAGGTTTACAAGGCATCTCCTTCTCACACATTTAGAAAGTTACTTCCTCTGATAGAAGTGTCAGAAATGAATGTAGTAGAAGCTTCCAGACATTGTAGATTTCATCGAACATTCAAGTACCATGTCCCTTGGGCATTGCAACTATCGCAACTGTTCAAGTTCTTGATTCATGTCTCTACCTTAGGATCTTATCCAACTAATTGTATAAATAATACATTTTCTTCCTTGAACTCAAAATCATTACCAACTCACTCATTACATACCAGTTAGGATAGGTCCTGAACTCAGGAAAACAATATCATCCTCGTTCAAATTAAAACAGCCAACCCAAACCATAAAAATTCTGGTGAACTCAGTTTGTTCATCATTGTCCAAACCAGAAAAGCAAACATGTTTATCATGTCAACCATTAGTACCGACGACAGCGGTGTTCCAGATGAACTCACTTTGCAAATCGCAAATCGCAAAACAACCAACTAAAGTGAAAATTGATATCAAGTTGAATGGGGATAATTATCCTCTTTGGGCAAGACTGATGAAAGTTGAAATTGGATTCAGGGGCGTTATGGCCACATCACAGGGACAACTCCAGCGCCGGCGGCAGAAGATCCGGGGTTTATTCGATGGGAGCAAGAAGACTTGGGCGTCTTCTCTTGGATTGTCCATAATATTGAATCCAATCTAATCAGCAATGTGTCCGAATATCAATCTGCAAAGGCTCTTTGGGATGCCTTGGCAATTACCTATGGGAGTGGAGGAGATGCCCTTCAGATCTACGATCTACACAACTCGGGCTTCACTCACCCTCGACCAGTACTGAAACGCACTAAAGGGTTGTGGCTAGCAATCGACATAAGAAGACCAAATCCCATGAAAGGAGAAGAGAATATTGCCACTTTCAACAAAATCATCCAAGAAAGCGGGCTATTTAATTTCTTGGGAGGCCTGGACGGCCAGTTCGATGCCATCAAACGTGAAATCCTCCGGTTGGAGCCACTCCCCTCAGTAGAGTCAGCCTATGCTACAATGCGAAAGGAGGCCACCAGGCTCCGTATATTGAAGTCGGCAATCTCGGGAGAAGCTGACTCGTCATCATTAGGGGGGGATCGGAGTTGGATTAATCTCCAAAAATTCAGGTGAAAGATCACAGGGTCCGGGCCAAAAGAATAGATCGGGAAAACCATGGATTGACAAATCCAAACTAAAGTGCTCCCATTGTGGCATGTCTAAACATACCAAAGAAACATGCTTCAAGTTGGTCGAATTTCCCGATTGGTGTTAGGATGGTCACAAGCCGGGGAAGCCAAACAAGAGCAAGGTTGCCGTCGCTGTGGGTAACCAAGAAGCCACCGACAATGGCAAGGGCAGCCAAGATGAAGGCCTCAACACCGGAGAAAAAGAACGAAGAGGATTTGCTGCAGAATGATACGTTCAGACGAGGTAAAGGGCATGGGATCCAAAATTTAATCCCAAGTCCTCCCTTCTTAAATCCTAAGCATTTCAGTATAGGATGTTTTGGAAAGTTTGAAACTAACCTCGATAGTTTGAATGGTGACTTGAATAACCCCAAAGATTCTAGAATAGTGAATTACTGCCCTCCAGTTTTAGAACATTCTAAAACTACCCCCTCAACTTGTGCAGTTTCTAAAAATTACCCAAAAAAGGACAAAACCTGGATTTTTTAGGGTGGAGCCACTGATACTATGACCTATGACCCCACAGACATTATTCACACATATCCAACCAAAAAAAACAAAGATTCAGACAGCCAATGGGGGGATTTCAATGGTAGAAGGGACCGAAATTACAGAAATATCCCCACAAATTAAATTAAAGTGTTTATATGTTCCTACTTTGTCTTGTAAACTTCTCTCAATTAGTCAAGTTACTTGTGATCTCAATTGTACTCATGTATCCTACATTTTGTATCTTGTAGGACATTCTTACACGAGATTATTGGGCGTGGCACTAAGCGAGAAGGGTTGTACGTAGTTGATGAGGTGGCTCAAAAAGATGTTGTTAGGCTTGCTCACGGAACGTCTTATAGACAACTTTGGCTTTGGCACCACCGATTAGGTCATCTTTCATCGGGGTATCTTAAGATGCTATTTCCCTCATCATTTCAAATAATACACACATGTCATGTGAGACCAGTATCCTATCCAAAAGCCACAGAACATCGTATCGTCCAAATAATACTAGGGTCAAGTACTCAAGTCTATATTTTTTTTAGTCCATTCTAATGTGTGGGGTCCAGCCCCAGATTCTCAAAATTCTACATCTCGCTACTTTGTTTTGTTTAGTGATGATTGCAATCGAATGACATGGATCTATGTTTCGAAAAATAAATCTGAAGTCTCTAATAGATTCATTTTCTTTTATCATATGGTACATACCTAGTTCAATAAGAAAATCTAAATCGATCAAAATTTAGAAAGAATTTCGATCGGACAATGGGGGGAATATGTTAATCATACCCTATAGATCCTCTTTAGTCAAAAAGGTATTGTTCACCAAATCACATGCCCCGATACACCTCAGCAGAATGGGGTAGCCAAACGAAAAAACCGAATTCTCCTTGAAATGACTAGAGCCCTTATGACTGAGTATAAAGTCCCTCACTACTTTTGGCCCGAAGCCGTGGTGTGTGCCACTTACCTCGTAAATAGATTACCTACCAAAATCATCAACCAACAAACACCACTACAAGCCTTATCTGCTCATTCTGACATCCCTTCAACCTTAACCCTACCACCTCGCATATTTAGAATCTCGGTCATTGTCCACATCCCCAAAACAGCCCAAACCAAATTCGACCTATGTGCCCTAAAATGTATCTTTGTAGGGTATGTAATCAATCAGAAAGGGTATCGATGTTATCATCCTCCTTTCCGTCGCATTATCATCACTATGGATTGTGACTTTGTTGAGTCTGAGTACTATTATTCTACACCACTCAGGAATCGGAGGGAGAGTCATAATAATGAGTGATTCCCCGAGCTGGTCGTGTGTACCAGAGTTATCCAAAGTTAATGTCCTAGAGTTGTCCAAAGTTGTTCCAATATAGCCGGCACGCGATACCACCGAGTTGCGAAACTAAAGTATCCTCCCGTGTCTGATGTTCCTAAGGTAAGAAATTCTTTGGATAATATTTGTGTGGAAGTTGAAACTAACCCTGAAAACAGCTCTGCAACTGAAGCTGTAATGGAGGAGGAAAGTTGATATGTGTTACCTCCACGAAGGCACAGAGGTTTACCACCAAGGAGACACTCATCAGAATATGAACCAAGAAGCTCCAAATATCCGATAGGTAACTGATGAGGGGGAGTCTATCAAAAGAGGCAAAAATATTCACACTAACGTTGTACACTAAAGATATTTCAAGAAGTGTACAAGAGGCAAAGTCAAAGAAAGAATGGAGGGAGGCTATGGAAGCAGAGATAGAAGCATTAACTAAGAATGGAACGTGGGAGGTTTGTGATTTACCTCCTAGCAAAAAGACAAATGGTTGTAAGTGGGTGTTCACTATCAAACACAAAGCTGATGGCACGGAGAGTTAGAATAAGAAGTATATATGGAAGTATCGTCGGGCTTTACTGAAGGATTTCAATGGAACAAATGTCGACCGAAGAAGGCTCTCTATGGACTTAAGCAGTCTCCCACGGCATGGTTCGGTAGGTTCACGCTAACTATGAAGAAATATGGATACAAGCAAAGCAACTCTAATCATACTTTGTTTCTCAAAAGAAGAGGGAGCTTGATAACATGCTTGATTATATATGTTAACGACATGGTCATAACAGGAAGTGACTCGGAAGAAATCAATGAACAAAGAAGGAAATTATTCAAAGAGTTTGAGATGAAAGGCCTAGGCGGACTCAAATACTTCCTTGGGATCGAGGTGTTAAGGTCAAAGGATGCTATCTATAGCACAAAGAAAGTACATCTTAGACCTTTTGGCAGAAACAGGGATACTTGACTGCAAGCCAGCTGAAACACCTATGATGCTCAACCATGGACTTCAGATAAAGGAAGACGGAGAGACGGAGAAAAATATCAAAAATTGGTTGGGAAACCGATTTACCTTGCCCACACAAGTCCAGACATAGCATACTCTGTGGGGGTGGTAAGTCAATTCATGCACAATCCGCAAGTAAAGCATATGAATGCTGCACTTAGAATTGTGAGGTATCTGAAAGGAACACCTGGTAGAGGGGTCGTCTTCTAGAAGAACGGAAGCCTCGAGATTCTATGGCTTAGGAAGTTGATGACAGAGTTAGGCTTCCCACCAAAGAAAGCATGCAAGATACTTTGTGACAACAAGGCAGCTATAAGCATATCAGGAACATGTTCAACACGATCGAACAAAGCACGTAGAAGTAGATAGACATTTCATTAAAGAAAAGTTGGATGATGGGATCATTGAACTACCATTTGTTCGATCAAATGATCAGCTTGTTGATATCCTTATGAAGGCAGTGAGCAGCAGGATTTTCAATACAACACATTGCAAGTTGGGTATTGGTAATCCCACTACTCAACTTGAGGTGGAGTGTCAGTAGTGTCAGAAATGAATGAAGTAGAACCTTCCGGACATTGTAGAAAGATTTATCGAACATTCAAGTTCCATGTCCCTTGGGCATTGCAACTATCGCAACTGTTCAAGTTCTTGATTCATGTCTCTACCTTAGGATCTTATCCAACTAATTGTATAAATAAGGCTGTTGTTCTCTTGTAAATCATCAAGCTAAGTAATACATTTTCATCCTTGAATAGTTAACATCCTCGATGCGTACAATTTCCATCTCCATTACTTTGCAGCGGACATTAAAAAAAGGTCACCCTAAAACATGAGACCATATATAGAATTATAGGGCCATTATCCCCACCAAAGTATGTCAGCAAGTAAAATACAACTGTAGGGATTTCTCAAGACTCGTGATAAGGATGTCCGTCTTCCACTATGCATATTCACATGTAAGGTGATACAACTTATGTAGGAAAAAGAAATTACAGAGCCCGCTGAATACCTGAATTACTGAAGTGACATCAGGATAATTCATACCACAACCTGAAACTTCAGATGTAATGAGGATAAGCCGTTTTGCATCCTTGAATTCATCAGAAACACGAGTACGAAACTGTTGAGGCTTTCTTGAATGAATCTCTCTGACATTCATTTTCATCTCATGGAGAAGGGAATACATTAGGGATGTTATCATCGCTGTAGTACAAAAGACAATAACCTGATAAAAACAATGAATAATTAAGACGAAACACACTAACAACTAAACACTAATGAGCTAGATAACTCTAAAATTAGCAGCACTTACCTTGTAGTCAGGAACTTTACCAATATGTTCCTTTAGAAGATGGTAGACTATTTGGAAATGTTGTTCAGGTGGCACAACAATACAAGATTGCTTAACCTGCAATATGATTGCAAAAGACACTATGCGCATCAAAATTGCTCCTTCCATCATATTCAATCTAAGATTATTTCTAGAGAATCCTTCCAGGTTTAGAAATAATACCAACAAGACAAAATTAAAAACATCTGTGCAAGCTACTGGGAAGAACAACTATCACAGGTCAGCCTTTATGCTATTTGACCAAACTCGTGACTGGCACATACCTTAATGGGTGTTTCTATACAGCCTATCCCCACAGTATCAATGTACACATGTTCCCTATTCAGAACAAGTTGAGACAATCGTCGAACCTGCAAATTATAACACAACAAGAGGAGGAATGAGGTCTAGAAGTTAGCTAAAAACAAAGCCTGCAATAGTAGTTATGCATACAGCCAAAGGTAAATGTTGTCCAACACGAACAGACTAACCTCCTTCGGAAGTGTAGCAGAAAAGAATAAAGACTGCCTTTGACGGGGCAAACAATCCACAATTTTCTCCATGTCCATTCGGAATCCCAGATCCAGTAAATGGTCTGCTTCATCGATTATAAGCATTTTCAATTTCATTAAACGTGAAGAGAAGCAAGACTTGTTCTCAATGTGATCCAACAATCGACCGGGAGTCGCAACAATTATCTGCACGCGTAATTTTGAGTAACTAAAACTGCAGTACTTCAATGAAAGGTATACTATGTTGACTTACATATGCCGTTGTCTAGGCAATTATGAAGCATTTTCCGTGCTTCCGGCATAATAAGTAAAAGCAGTAAAATTTCAGCTCGCACATGATCCTCATCAGGTCTCCGATAATCAAAAAAAGAGAAATGATATGCAGAAAAATAGGGGTATACCTGGCATGGGGCTGACACTAGACGTTTCTGATCAAGTTTGAATGGAGTTCCTCCAACTAGAGTTTGCACGCCAATGTGATCATGGAATTTCACCATCACATTAGCTTCTGCAGCTATCTGACTGGCAAGCTCTCTTGTGGGGCAGAGAATAAGTACGCATACTGGGGGAAACTGTTGGACCTTGGTGCTAATTGAAGCTGCCTTAAGAACTGTTTCAATTGCAGGAAGCTGTTTATGTTCAACACCACTACTGAAAAACAAGATGGACAAAAGCGTTGATTTTATAAACAAGAACAAAAAGGATTAGTAATGTACCAAAAAGGCAGCACTTTTGCCTCTTCCGGTTTTAGCTTTGACTAAAGCATCTTTGCCTGCCATGGGGACAATAGAGATGTGTCATTCATCTCGGATGTTAACAATAGAAAACATATAACATCTAAGCAAAACGAAAAAAAAAAAATGATTCATCCAGGATAAAAAGAATGTTTTGTTTACAAAGGACCAAGTATACAAGCTTAAAAGTATATTTATGAAATATGTCTGAAAATAGCTCCCCAAAGTTCACCCGAAACCATGAGGTGACTGGCCTTTTCATATTTTCAAGCATAAAATGTCCAGGAGTAAAACATCCATGCTCACATAAATATTGTACCTCCGTCTAAAAAGAACTTCCCATTTACTCTTTTGTTTGTCCCAAAATGATTTTCCCATTTCTAAAAATGGGAGAAATGGGAAATAGTGCAATTTTCAAATAGTACAAGTATGTAAAGCTTCATCCTTGAGAAGTGCAATGGGAAGATCTTTTTGACACGGGGAGAGAATAAGATCACCTCTATTTGAAGCAGAAAGCAAGAGTGAAATATGTAAGAAAGCAACAAACTGAATCCCCAAAGGAGCGGTTATCGTACCCTCGAGGCAAGCAGACAGTGTAGCCTCTTGGACCCTTGTCATTTGTGTATAGCCAGCTGAAGTAAGAGCCTTGACAGTCAACGGAGACACGTCGCACTCATCGAACCTGGCAAAATAAAAACTCAAGTTATAACGAAAAGTTACACTGAGGTTAACAACATATAGTCTCAAAATCATGATAACTTATAAATTCTTCAATTCGCAGATACAAATCAAATGCAAGCTACACAAAAACTTCCACATCCAAATGCAAGAAATGCATACAATGATACAACTAAACAAATTATACCGTTTCTGACTAAGAACTGAGTCCTCCGCTTTCGATATGCCGACACTTTCGGCCATCTTCCTCTTATTAAACTCATTCCGAATTGCCTGAACATGGAGAGTTAAATCATCCTCGTTTTCCAAAGACTGCAAGGGCACACGTTTTTTAAACTTCCTGTCATAGTTCCCCAGTGCCGCAGTACTCATTTTTTTCACATTACCCCTATCACCAACATCATCACCAACCTCATCAGATAAATCCTTGCCAACTGAACCAATTGTCAATCCCCTCGAATTTCCATCTCCCCTCATCATCAACCATCCCTCATCACCGGAATCATCATCCCCAGATGAACTCTCATTCTTTCTAAATTTGAACCTAGAGGACTTCCCCGACTTGCGTGTATACACGGAATAAAATCTCGGGTTCCACAAACTACTCAAACTGGTAGATTTTTCACCCTCCTCACAGTTCCCTAAATTCCTGCCACCAGGACTTGAACAACAAGAATAATGTCTAGTTACAGAAAAATTACTCAAAATCGAAGCAGAACAAACCGAATAATCCCTACGTTTAGAGAAATTTTTCGCTTCAGACTGAACTTCACGATGCCAAATGCTTCTAGCATTGTTCTGATTTTCAGTCATTAAGTTCCTTAAATTAATTGGGGGGCAAGTCGATTCATGTTTAACCGATTGGGAACTTACGATAGGTCCATCGGCTTCGTTCCACAAATCCTCAGCTCCGTCCTTCATGAACCGATCAGCTAGGGCTTTGATGTGATCTTTGGGAGATAATGGGCCGAAATTGGGCTGACTGTCGGACTGCGGAATGGGACTTAGGTTAGGATCGACGAGTTTGGACCGTATTTCGGACCGGACGCGGGCCTCGTAAATCTGTTTCTCTTGTTGGAGGAGGCGTTTTTCCTTTTCTTTGGCTTTTCTCTCGTGGAGGCGTTTCCATTGCCATTTGTTGAGGCCGCCAGGAAAGGTACGGGGCCCGCCGCCCATGGTGCGGCTGAAGGTTAGGGATTGAAGGAGGAAGGTTGGAAGGTTTTTGGAACGTTGTTTGAGGATGGTGGAGTACATTTTGTGGGGTTCAGTTCAGGGTTTACGGAATGGGGAAGAAAATGAAATGGAAGGGTTTAAGGGTTTTGGTAGGGGAGGGGGGGTTGGTATTTGGAGGGATTATATGGAGCTCCATTTGGAGTTGAATGGATTGAACTTGAAGGAAGGTCACAGAACATGTCTCGTAAACCCTTCCGTTCGGAAAAAATCCTTAGTGCTCCGGTCCGGGTCGTATGGCCGTCTCAACAAAAATTTGTGGTCCTCTACTAAAATTAAAAGTGAAGTCATATCAAATAATAAAATTATAAACTTTTCGGTGATTAATTATAAAATAATAATTAAAACATAAAAAATTCACAAAGTTTAAATACAAAAATATTGTTGAAAAGTATTGATTGATTTTTATCGTCAAAATGTTGAAATTAATTGAAATTTTTGAGAATTGAAAAATGGGAGCGGTTATTTATAAAGCACATAAATGCTAAATATAATACATAATAACATATAATGCATACTTTTTAAATATATTACTAACCTTAAAATACTCATATTCCTATTTTATCCTTGTCCCAAATTAATAATTATATTTCTGTTAATTTGTGTAGTCGAGATAGGACGTTCGACAAGAAGTTTAGGTTATGTTTGGATGGGTGATTTATTGATTTGGTTTTTGAGTTTTTGTAATGATTAAAGTAAAAAGTAAGAAATGGATAGATAGAAAATTTGTGGGATAAATGAGAGAAAAGTCAAAAATCAAAAATCCTGAATGAAAATCATCCAGGAGAACACAACCTTAATGTTTCTCACTTCTGGTGCATTCAATTGAAGGTTGCCTCCAAGCTTTAATGATCTTAGGTGTTGTTTGTTTTCACTTATTCAATGTCTTAAAAGGGGTTATATCTTATTCAATTATACAATTTAGAATTCAGACTAGTTGGTAAAGCTTCCTTTTCATATTTGAATACAACTTAATTCATCTTGTCAAATCAGAATTAAAATTAAGGCTGAATGGTTAAGACCCACATCTGAAACTCTTTTTCGATTTTTCTATCCTTTTGATTTTGTTCTTATATTTTTCTTTTTTTTTTATTCTATAACTTTATTCTTATATTTTTACTTTTAATTTTAAATTCTTTTTTTACTATAATTTATTTTTAATCTAGAACTTTATTTTTATAACTTTTTTTAAATTAGATACGATTTTGAAATTTATTAACAAAATAAATGTAAGAGCATACTCGATTTAAAGATAATTGGAAATTTATTAAATAATCATACAAAAAATAAATTTTAAAATAATTAAATAATTATTTGGTCCTTAAACTATCACTTAACTATGCGTTTGTCCTAGATTTTTTATTTTTTATTTTTTGCGTTATGTTTGGTCCTTAAACTTTGAATACGATTTACAAATAGTCATTTTTTCAAAAATTAGTGTGAAACATAATAAAATTCTCATTATACCCTCAATATTCCATTAAACTAACACCACACATAACTTTTAAGGGACCTTTGAGCTAACTTTAAAAACTTATGGATTTAATTAGTATTTCAAACTTTAAAGAATGAAAAAGATAAAATAGAAATCTAAATAACAAAATTATCGATATATTCTAGCTTAAAAACTTATTTTCTTCGTTTATACTGTATAATTATATATATTAATCAAATAAATTTTATTTTAATAAATAATGAATTAAAATCTCAATATTTGTGTTTTATTTTTTTATCATATATATATTTTTTAATATTAAATTTTAGTTATATATTTATCATACTTTTTTTAAATTTTAAATTTTATATCTTTCTATATTTTTAAAATTTTATAAATTTTAAAGTTTTTGTATTTTTAATTTCTTTAGTATTAAATAATTATTGTAAAATATTTGGATACTTCAAAAGTTAAGTATTATGTTATTCTAACGAAATAATGTGAGTATAATAGGGATTTTATTAAGTTTGAACTAAAAAATTGAAAAAATGACTATTCATAAAGCGTATATGAAGTTTTAAGACCAAACGTAAAGTAAAAAAAGATCTAGGACCAAACGTAAAATTAAGAAATAGTTCAAGGATCAAATAATTATTTAATCCTTTTTTAAATTTAAAACATAGTAAATATATACCAAATAATAGGCTCAATAATAAATTAGAATAAAATAATGGTATATTATGTAACTATATAGAAATAATAAATTAAATTAATAATAAATTTAGTATAAATATTTAATCTATTCCTATTTTTATATATCTTATAATCATTATATTCAAAATGAGAATATGCTCATATTGCTATTTACTACTTATAGGGGTGAAAATCGAAACGAAATTTTCGATTTTCGTCGATTTTGATCCAAAAATTTTCTATTTTGGAACGATAATTTTCTTTTCGATTTTCAAAATTCCGATTTCTAATATTTTTCGGATTGGAATCAAAATTAGATTTTAAATTATCGGAATTTCTAATTTTTGATCAAAAAAAAATCGATTTATTTTCGAATAATTTCCAAACATATTCAAATTTATTTTCAAAAAATTTCAATTTATTTTCAAAAAAATTATGATTTATTTTCGAAAAATTTTCAGTTTATTTTCAGAAAATTTCCAACTCATTTTCAAAAAGAATTCAATTTATTTCAATTTTTAAATATTTGAAAATTGATTTCATCCTAAATGAAACAAACTTAGGTCTGTAGACAAATAACTTAGTTAAATTCGAACATGACTAAGCAATGCACAAATAATTATCATAATTTTTAGTGTTCCTTTTCAAAACATTTTTTTTCATAATTTTGGGATTAAAGTACTTTATGTTTTAACAATAGTATTCACTTCAAAGTTTGTCGTGCACTTTAATTTACATTATTTTTGTATTTTCTTTCTATTTTTTCTTAAAGAATTTATTTTGAAAGATCATCTTGATTTGAAAGTATTTAATTTGTTGAAGAATGTAAAGGTGAATCCTTGTAAAGGAGTAGCATATACTGCGTAGTAGCATGTCATAGTGAACAAGGATTACTTATTTAAAGAAAAAACATTTCAGAATTTTTCGAAAGTTCCAAAATTTTGGATTTATGAACTTTTCGAAAATTCCAAAATTTTGGAATTTGGAAATTCCGAAATTCGGATAGTTTCGAAATTTTTGAAAATCGGAATCAATTTTTGCATTCTGAAATTTTTGAAACGGAAATCAGAAACTAATTTTGATTTCCGAAATTTTTTGAAAATTTTTAAAAAATGCTATTTTCGATCCGTTCCATCCGATTTCCATCCCTGATCGAGAAGTTGGTGGAATAAATTAACTCAAATAATTAGAATCGAATTTGACTCATTGGTGTACCAGCCGGTGGTCAATCAGTCAACGTAATGGACCAAACCAACATAAATTTAGCACTTCTGTTTTTTGAAGTTTAGGTAATCATCCGTCGAAAATTATAAGGAGTGCCTAGGCACTCCTAGCAAGGAGCGCCCACGATGCACATAGAGG